>OZ038320.1:12457884-12591375 GCA_964035795.1 Pterobdella sp. o SKG-2022
ATTGTTACAAAATAAAAAGGCAAGAGAAAACAAAACACAAGTATACGAAAAACTAAGAAAATACCGCACAGCGAATTTCTTGAAAATTACCACGAACAATGACCAGTGACAAACTTTCAAACAACCATTTAGATTCTTTGGGCTCATCTTTAGCTATGCGTTTTCCCGAATCGGACTGAAATGAAAAAGCATGATTACCAAAGATACTAGAGGTTTCAACTGCTAACGAGACAAAAATATGGGTATCTGCAAGGCTTTGATATTTTTGTGTTTTGGCTATTTCTGCTTGTTGGGAAGCCCAGCCGGGATTGGCTACAGTTTGTAGCAAGTTTGAAGTAGAAAAAAAATCGTCTAAGATGAGGCATTTGCCAGCCTTATAAGAGAAAATGGTAAGCCCATCAAGCCGTTTACCGTCTCCTCTGTCAAGGTTTAGTGGTTTTAGCTGACTGAAAAATCTAGCTTTTTCTAGGGCGCGTTTGGTTGAATCGTTCAATACATGATGTCTAGGTATGCGTCCAGTACTTAATTTGCAAGATAATGAATGTCTGCCAAGATCGTCTATATTGAGCTCCGAGGATAAAAGCAATTCAAGGCGGAGAGTATTTAGCAATCTTGAAAGATTCGTCGTCTAGCAGCCTGTCTGTTGCGGAGTTTGGCAAACAGTTCATCCAGGCACAATAGCAATTTTGTGAGAAAAAAACTAAAAATGCAAGTTTGTGTTGATACAAAGCTTTTTTGAATTGGCTGTATAACGCTTCACACAGATTCATCCCAATTGTGTTGGATTTCAGGGTTGGAGGGAATCTTAAGATCTTTTTCAACCCAGGCTTCCATCGATGCAATGAATTCGACCTTTGACTGGTGTCCTTTAGTGTTATCAGAGATCAAAAACCGACATGCTACGCGTGAGAAAAGGTAAGCTGGAAGTGCAAGATCGGGAAGTAACGAAGACCAATTCTCCCATGTCTAACCGGAAGTTTTGCTTGCAACCAGCCTGTGTCATCAAAATTACTATTTCGAATTTTGGCGGGTTCTTTTTTAAGCGCTTGCTCATATTTTATTAGAAGCACATGTACGAGATAGCTAGGGGAGCACCTTTGAATGAAAAGAAGTTTGTGTATAGCAAGACAATTTTTAAGAAGAAAAAACGCTTAATGGGCATTTAAATGAGACTATCTATGAATCGTTTTCAGCAGTTGGGAGTGTTTGGCTGAAAATGAATCTTTGACTGCAGAGCTAAAAATTAGTGCGTCAAGCATTATTAGTTCCTCATGAGAGGTGACCTGGACTTTTTTCAGTATTCCTCGAATTCTTTCCAAAGCCTTTTGAAAGTCGATCACGTCCAGATTTAAATTTACGACCTCAGATTTGAACGCGTTCATTTCAAGGCCAATCATAAAAAGGGCAGAAATGATGGTTTCCAAATCATGAATGATTTTGTCAACTGGTCCTTCTAAAGTAGCATTTTCTAAATACTATATATTAAGTGGTGCGGAAACCGACTTTGCTATGTCGTCAACAGCTAAAGCGACTAGTAGGGAACCAATAGAATAATCTTGTTGAACTCCGGATGTTGATGATATATTTGGTCCCTACAGAAAAGTTCGCTTTGATGCTGGTAAGTGAGCCAAGCTAGGTTGCAAACAGAGGAGGCACGGTGGTGACATAGTTAGAGAAGATGATCGCGGTGAACGGAGTTAGACGCGTTTTTCAGATAGAGCTTAATCAGAATACTTTTAGAAGAAGCGTTGTTCTGATTATCAGAAATATAGTCACGAATAGAGTGAACGGCCCCTTCATATCCATTAGATTGGTCGGAGCTTAATGGTAAGGTCATTGACGACCCTACGGGAAATGATTTTGGATGCTAGTCTACGAAACACATTGGTACGAATACCACCATATTTTTTTCGAAGAGCAGTAAGGTTAGCGGAAAAAATTAACTCGCGAGCATAGAGAGATTGTCACTTAATAAAATATTGCACATTTTAGATATGTAATCTGATAATTTTCTACCAGCTTCAAATGTGGTGGATGAAGTGAGGTCCTTCAAGTTTTTGGGCCTTAGACCATCTAATTTAGCACTACTGCTAGGAGAAAAAACTTTTTTCTTATCCGATTGGTTTTACCTGACTTATTGCGTCAGCCCAAAAAACTTTTTTTATTTGCAGTTTTTAGGAATAATTGTAGCAGTAACCAACGAATTTAATTTTTTTGTAATTACATTTGTTTTTTGAATACAAACTGTTCTTTTAACCGAAAAATTGACCAGAGCAACTTAAATAATTGTGAATGATTTAACGATCCTAAAAATATCAAGCTCTTACTTCAATGTTTTCCCCCTTTAAGTTTGCTGAGTGGCTATATATTTATTTCAAAATTATTATGACTAATTTATTTCAATTTTAACAGACGCCACCATTGCGCTTATTGATAATCGGTCCATATGGATCTGGTAAGTCAACGTTGGCGAGAAGGATGAATGATAGATATGGCATCTGCCATATTCAGTTCAAGCAGTTTCTCAAGGTTTTGAGAAGTTTCTATAACTTAGATGATGAATATAATAAAATGATACATTATAAATATAATGTAACGATTTCATAGATTTTTTTAGCTTATTAACATAAAGTGAAATAAAAGGTTTGAATAAATAATCATGACACCTATGATATCTTTCTAAACAAACTTAAAATTATTTTAAAATAACTTCAATAAATGAAAAAATTTTAATTTTGAGAATTATAAATAAAACTTGCCTCAGTTCATGAAGATATTTTGCTACCATTAACAAATCATTCATAAGTGATGTCTTTGAAAAAAAGGAATCAAAATTAATTTTCTTTTCACATAGGAAATGGTAATGTCTTTCCTGGATAAAAGACTTATAAGCTTGATAAGCAATGTGGAAGGAATGGAGGATGACGAGTCAGAAGCAGAAGATTTTGAATTGCTCGAGTAAAAACGCGTTTCTTAAAAGATCGTTTGTGATTTTGAATATTTGATGACTAAAAGGTTAAACGTTTGTATTCAGTAAATTGAAAAAAGAATTGAAATTATCATACATTTATTTTCAAATAGATTTAGAAGAACTCTTAGAAAAAAATTTTCATTAAGTTAAAATTTTCAACAAGTAAAACCTTGTCATAATTCATTATCTAACGGATTATGACAAGGTTTTACTTGTTGAAAATTTTAACTCAATGAAAATTTTTCTCTACGTGCTCTTCCAAATCTTTATAATCTGAAGTTTTTACTGTATGAAATTCAACTTTACAAAAAAACTAATTGACAAGATACAGTTTTTAAAGAAATTTTCAATTGAGTAAAGCATAGCATATGACTGGAAGATTTTATTTTAGTTAAGAATTGTTTAATGTCTCAAAATTTCCACTTATCTAACATATATATTTAAAATTTTACTACCACTATGAATTTCTATTGAACGATAAAAAATATTCGAATTAAATTCAAAATCTAATAATCAAATAACTCTATGTGTTTTAGCGAAGAAGAAAAGAAAGAAAAGTTTAAAACAATAGAAGGAGTAACTTGGGATATAGGATCAATACACGTTATTATTTTCAATTAATAGTGCTTCACACATGTAATCAAATTTTTTAAAATTATATAAGTTTTAATATTTCATATGTTTTGAAACTTGAAATTCGTCAGAAAATATATTATATTGAGATTGGGTTATAGAACTTGAAATTTATCCGAAAATATTTGTTTTTTTTGCCACTAGTTTCAAAACTTTATTATTTAATCATTGTAGAATGTTAATTTTTAACCTATAATTCTGAAATTTTAAATATAATGCTGCAAAAGCGAAAACTCCATCCCTCTAGGAAGAAGAATCAAGAGAAGTGTTAGTTGATCCGACAGTAGGAAGCGTAAGTAACTAATTGTTTTTATACCTTCAATGTGATAGTATTCTCAAAATATCAATTTTTTAAAGAAACTAGATGAGTTGGAAGAACCAAAAATCACAGAAAAAGAACAAGAAATAATTAATTATCTTTCTAGCCATGGGAAAGAAATGCTTTCAGATGAATTAGTTACTGAAATACTCAACGAATTTTGGTTCAATACAACGTTTTCACAATCCGGATTTGTCTTAGAAGGTATTTCATAAAATAAATATCAAATTTCTTCAATTTGAAAAAAAAATATTTAAATTAAATAAAGGAAAATTATAAAAATTCTTGAAAATAATATTTCACAAGCTTAAAAGTAGTACTGTGTATATAAATTTTCCAGGCTACCCAAGTAATACTGCAGAAGCGGATCAATTAGTAAGATTAGGTTTTTACCCGAGTGGAGCCATCATTCTCAACTGCTCGAGGGAAGAAGCAACTAAAAGACTTCTGCCTGAACAACTCAAAAAGTGGCGTGAGAAAGAGAAGAAAAAACAAAACTTCAACGTTAGCTGATGATGTTTCGAATTTATATTACTTTGGTCAATTTGTGACCTAATTGAATTTATTGATTCAAATACAAAACCTTGTCTTTTTAACATTATATGAAATAAAAAATCAAGTGATTAAAACACACCAAAAGCGAAAGATGTTTGAATATTTTTTGGAAGAACGAAAAAAAGCGATGGACAAAAGAAGAAAAGCTATTATGGAAGAAAAAAAAGAAAAGCTTGAAGCTTACAAGCAGCATAAAACGGTATTAAAGAGTTCAACTTGAGTTAATTCCTATTTCAAATTTTTTAGTTCTTATTGAAAAATATATCGATATGATATTTGTAAATTTAAATTCTTCCATGCAACCTTTTCCCATTTTGTGGTAGTGCATTAGCTAAATTTACCGGATTTGATTCCGTGTAGGCCGACAATAGCACCTGTGTAACAGTGTTTTCATTTCATTAAATTGTAGCTTCAATCAAGTGTTTTGATCTATGGAAAAAAGCGCTTTATAAATACCGCTATACATTACATTTTAATAGTATTTTTTCAGTGTTGAACATTGCATCATTATTTAAAAAATTTTTAACAGATTTTTTAAAATTATTTTTTAGTAATAATTAATATAACTTTCATCGATAAATTGAAAATAATACTTCCAGTCTCCGAAAGCTTTGTGTGCAAGTCCCCGATGATCTTTTACAGGAATTCCGTATTTCACGTAAACTCGCCCGCGCCGCCATTAACAAGTCACGTGCTGATTATCTTAATCTATCGCTATCTTCAGCGACACCTAACTCCAAAGCCTTTTGGAAAACGGCGAACTCCATACTTCACAGGTCTCCTCCACTTCCTCCACGGACTTCTGCGGAATATGATCTTTTTGTTGAAAACTTTAGCGCTTTTTTCAAGACTAAGATTGAGTTGATTCATAGCTCGTTACCGATCACTAATCTTCCCTGTCAGCCCTCCTTAACTGACAGTGATCAATCAAATCTCTCATTTTTCTCACCTCCTAGTGTTGACGAAATCATCAAATTGATCAATTCTCTCCCAAATAAATCCTCACCTTTAGATATAATCCCTGTTTTCCTGCTGAAGCAGTTTTCCGGCATCTTCGCCTCCATTATATGCAAACTTTCGGCTCTTTCCTTTTCACAGGGTATTTTTCCAACTTCATTCAAAACGGCGCAGATAACCCCTTTACTGAAAAAATATAAGCTAGACCCCATGCAACCATCCAATTATCGTCCAATTTCAAACCTCAGCACCATCTCAAAGATCTTAGAAAGGGTTGTTCTCAAGAGATTATCCTCTCATGTTTCTGTACTGCGTAACTTCAACCTTTTCCAGTCGGCGTATCGCTCACATCACTCAACGGAAACTGCGCTTTTGTACATCACTGACAGCCTCCGCAATATCTGTGCTACCGGGTCTGCGGCCGTCTTAGTGTCTTTAGATATTTCAGCAGCTTTTGACACCATTAATCATCCAAATATGCTGCATATCCTTGAAGTCTACTTTCACATTTCTGGCATTGCTTTATCCTGGTTTCAGTCCTATCTTTCCGAACGCAAGCAATTTGTTAAGATAAGCTGCTCTTCTTCTACCCCTGTCTCCCTTCGTTTTGGTGTTCCTCAAGGTTCTGTTCTTGGGCCCATACTCTTTTCTCTTTATACTTCTCCTATTAGCGAGATCATACAGAAGCACGACGTTCTATATCATCAGTTTGCTGATGATATTACCCTCTTTACAGGCGCCTCCTACCTTGATCCTCATCCCAGCCTCACTAAGATATCTGAATGCATCACTGAGCTCAATCTTTGGTTTTCTAACAATCACCTCATGTTGAATCCTAACAAAAGCGAAGTGATGTTTGTCGGCAGTCCCATACTCCTTTCCAAATCCAATCTTCCCACTGAAGTAGTCTTTGACGGCACTACTCTTTCCGTAACGTCCAAACTGAAGATACTAGGTGTAACTCTTGATTCTAGACTCAACTTTACACACTTTGTCTCTCAGATCATACAATCATCCAACTTTCATCTCCATGCGATCAGACAGGCACGCAAGTTCCTACCCTCTGACACTGCCGTTGCTCTGATCCTCTCTTTAGTTCTTTCAAGGATTGATTACTGTAACTCTCTTCTTTGTCGACTCCCGAACTGTCTTATTTCTAAGTTGCAATCTCTCCAAAATCGCGCTGCTAAAACCGCTCTTCAAGCCGACTACTATTCTTCATCTCACACCTGTCTTGATCGCCTCCATTGGCTGCCGGTCGCACTAAGAGCCCAGTTCAAGTTGCTATGGCTCACGGCTAACATCTTATATTTTAATCAGCCGGCTTATTTATATGACCGTCTTTCCATTAGACAGACTCCTGAGTCTCTCAGGTCTTCCAACTCTGGTTTATGCCTACATCAGCCTGTCTCTTCTAAACCTTTCTTACATCGCTCCTTCTCGCATATTGCCCCTCACTTATGGAACTCTCTTCCACTTAATGTCCGTCTTTCACCTTCTCTTAAAATTTTTCGCAAGCGTTTAAAAACGCATCTTTATAGCCAAATTTCTTTCTCATAGCCCTTCTGATTAGAACAGCGCCTCTGCAGCAAACCTAGTTTGCAAACTGCGCGCCCTAAAAATATAAAAAAAAATAAAAAATAAAAATAAAAAAAAAAAAAAAATAAAAATAAAAAATAACTTTCATCGATAAATTGAAAATAATACTTCGAATTTTCAGTTGGAGGAACAGGATGTCTCAAAAGAGGTTCGTTTCATCGGTAAGCAAGATGATCTTGATGAAAAAGAAGATTCTCAAGCAGAACATGAAGTTTATGAAGACATTGATGTTTCGTATTTATTACAAGAAGAATTTCCTGTGAGTTAAATGCCGATCATTTCTAAAGTCGTTCCGTATTTTCTATATATCTTGATTAAGTGTTAATTGAATTTTCCTAAGTATGTTCGTCACATGACTTCAATAACAATTTGTTGAAAAAAAGGAAGTGGTAGAATATAAGGAAGAAATAAACGCAGAAAACGAGGTTGAATATGAAGAAAAAGTTACCAGAATCCTCAATGATAACTATGATGCCAATGCTGATTATTTCAATTCTGTATCGGTAAGTTAATCTTTTATTAAAAAAATAATTTAAATGACTAGAAGTTTCACAAAGGCTTTTTTTTGGTGTGTTTTGTTTTGAAATTTCTTGATTGTTTACTTTTTTTTTTAAATTTTTTTTGATTCCTTTCCAAAAGATTAAGACAATCAAAAAAATGCTTTTTTCCAACTTCTTTTAAAGGATCAACTTCGAAGCAAACTGGTGAAAGTTATGAACTTGGAATCAAACAAACGTCTAATTACAGTCACTTACAAGCTTAATAAAAAACTCGAACCTTTCATTGACGACCATCGTAGTCTTTTTGAACAGGTTCTTCTGATTTAATCATGTCATTTCATGTACAAAAACAATAACTTCACGCTCAATTAACACAATACTATAAAAGTTTCACATGCAAATATGATTGCATTATTTGAAAAAAAAGTTGAACTAAATTAAATTTTATATAGGTAGTGCCAGTTCCTATTGAGTTGGCAGAGAAGATGCTGATGCGGGGATACAAGCATCTTAGTCGTTTTGATCGCTGGTGCCCTGTGGCTGTGAGATAATTAATTCATTTCAGAACATGAGTAAATTAAGGAACGAAAAAGATTTTTAAATAGGTTAAAATGGTTTTATTTAAAACTTACATTTTATTTGAAAACATTTACTTTGAGTTTTTTACCGAAGATAAAAGAAGGAGCACGACTGCAACCCAGACCTTCAGACAGGCGATATGCTGTTGTGCACAGAGCTTTTGTCTACTTTCTTTCATCTTTTGAAGCTAGAGCTGCCTTCATTAGGGTCTTTATTTTTAACATTACTTGAAATTTTAATGAAATCATGTTTTCGAATTTACAAACTAAAATTAAATCACTTTGAAGCTCTTTAAGTAAACGAATTTAAATAAAAATGAATTTAATTCGATTCTTTCAGGATCCATTAAAATATCTATGTTCTGCTCCATCCATGGTTGTTGTTCCTGTGAATGTTGTCATTTTGGGACCCCCAAAAGCTGGCAAAACCACTAGTATGTATAAATATTAATCATATATGAACAAAAACTTTTTTATAATATTAAACTATATATTAGAAATCGATGATTAGAAAACTTGATTGGGATGAATAAAAATATCATAAATTATTCAATAAAAAATCAAAACTCAAAATTCCAGTTGGGAATCGACTCTCAGACGAAATGGCCCTTCCAAGATATTCGTACGAAGACATACTCGTAAAGGTTTTACTGGAATATCCAGATTGTTTTTTGACAGAGCAGATCAAACTCTTATTAAATTCCGGCCAAACTGTTCCTGCAAACCTCATAGCAAAGGCCATTGATTTGATATTATTAGACGGCCGATGCTCCACAAGAGGGTTAGTCATACTGGGTGATTTTCTTAATAATATACAATATTATTCAATTTAAAAAAAAATTAAAATAGTTTGAATATCAAAAATTTCAGTGGAAAAATAATTCAAAAGTTCAACTTTTATCTTTTTATCGTTTTAGGCTCTATTTGTTAAAATAAAAAACTTGAGTTATAGATTTTTCAAATGTAGCAATACTAGCAATTTTATATAATAAATAAACGTTTTAATTACTGTTACTTTGATTTATATCATCCTTCATTTTTTTGACTAAAAAAAAAATTTTATTTCTTGTTACCACAACTCAGATACATTTTAGATGGTCATCCAAACACCAACGATCTTTTAGAAGCGATAGAAGCCTTGAAAATAGTACCAATGCGTGTTATCAACTTGCAAATCGAAGACGACCAATTGAACATCCATTTCAGCTCTAGCAAATCACCTTCAAATGAGTTAAAAAAATTGTGTTTTTTGTGAATTATTTTTAAAACAAGCAGTTTAGAAAAACATACAACATATATTAAACAAAATATTTATACTTATTCAAAAGAATTATGAAATAGTTCTGTTTTTTGAAAGTTTTACATAGTGTAATTATTAAATTTTTCATTAGTAGAAATCAGTAGGTTTGAAGCATTTTATTTGAAGGAGGCCGATCACTTAGCTCAATGAGAGTAACAAAAAATAA
This sequence comes from Pterobdella sp. o SKG-2022, assembly GCA_964035795.1. Taxonomy (NCBI): domain Eukaryota; kingdom Metazoa; phylum Annelida; class Clitellata; order Hirudinida; family Piscicolidae; genus Pterobdella; species Pterobdella occidentalis. Next base: position 12,467,463 of record OZ038320.1, read on the forward strand.
AAAGTCTTTTTTTCAAAAATACGATGGAAACTATATCAGCTGAATAGCTTTAAAAGCAATCAAAATTTTATTCATCTTTTTCTACGTTAATTCGATATATACTTTTTATATCTTGCTTTATTTATTTTTTCCATAAAATTTCTTTAATAAACCGTTTGAAGCAATTTGGACTCAAGGCTGGAGAAGCAACGAATATACAAACTATAAAACATGATATTTAAATGTGGCGATAGAAATATCAAATACAAAAATTTCATTTTTCAGTTCAATAGTTGCTTTAGAAGATTTTGAAGAAATATTTGAACAAAGAAAAAAAGAATATGCAAAGAGTATAGAACAAGTTTTGTCATGGTATGGAAACGAGAGAAACGTCCTTCATGATGTGAGTGAGATAGATAAATAAACCATTTTAAATTGTTGCAATCACTTTTAAATCCTTTCAATATATTGGGAGAAATATTTTTAATATAAGAATTTGAAAGTTGAAAAAATTTTCATTAAAAACCATGAATGTAGAAAAATATTTAGAAAATTAAAACTCTAAAGATTCGTTTCACCACATCTTAAAAAAATTAAGTCTGAAGATTTGATCCAATACGACGTACAACAAAATCATTTTTCATTATCAAAAAAAAGCTATAAGAATATTGTGTTTTTTTAAATTTTGAAACCAGCGTTTTTGCTAGAACTTGAAGTAAATAAAATGTTCCTAAATCAAAAAGTTTTCTGTGATTTCTTAAACCAGTTTGAAAGGTCTTCTAATCCATGATCTGCAAAACTTAAGTATTTTCCTTTTATTGGTCATCACAGAAAATCATTTTATTTTTCATTCTCTGTTACTTACACCTTAATTATATGCAGCTACTGGTTTATAATCATTTTACTATCTTACAAATATATTTATCTTTTGGCCGTCCAATATCTCTTGTACCTAAATTTTCGAAATTTCTGACTTAAAGAAATTTTTTGCAAGAGTTTTCTATTTGTTGTTCGACTTTGGTATTAGACTGAATCTTTTGACTGAACTTTTTACGAGAGCTCGATAGCTGGAAACACTCGCTTCACCAAAAAATGGATTGTTGCTTTTCAATTACTTATGACTGATAATTTTATATTGTCTCTTTGAAAACAATTTGCCGATAAAATTTCAAAATATTTTTCAAGTTAAAGAAAAATTTAAAATTAAACAAATTATTTGAATTTTTTAAATATATTCTTTAAAGTATTTATGTTTTTACTATTTTTTTCCAATCTATTAAAATTAACTAAGTGATTGCAAGGATTTAAAAACAATCGAAAAGCCCTATTTTTTTTAGTATTTATGATAGTTCAAAATACTCATAGTTCAGATAAATATTTTAATTTATTAGGTTCCAATGGAGAAGTCTCGATGGTGGGTGTGGTCAAAGGTGCTTGAGGTGATTTATGAAGGCATTGATTGTCGCAGAAGCTACCACCTTGGAATGATGAGAAGTTGTATTTGTTCCTTAAATTCAATAAAATTGAATATATACTTATACAGAAATTAATAATCTAATTTATTCATGAAGCATAAAAATTCGGCAATATTTTAATTTTTTACGTCTTGGGTATGACATTAAACTGCACCAAATTTCCAGAGCATGACGTTAAACTGCACCAAATTTCGAGGGCATGACGTTAAACTGCACCAAATTTCCAGGGCATGACATTAAACTGCACCAAATTTCCAGGGCATGAAGTTAAACTGCACCAAATTTCCAGGGCATGACATTAAACTGCGCCAAATTTCCAGGGCATGACGTTAAACTGCACCAAATTTCCAGGGCATGACGTTAAACTGCACCAAAGATAGCGTCTTTAAATTGAGACTACTCTTCTGTTAGAACCTGGATAACAGTATACTCTGGTAACAGGTATCGACAAACCGATATTCTGGTATCATTGACATTTGGCTTGGCGGATGATCTTTCTTTTTTGACAACGGCAAAACAAACTGCCCAAGTGTGGGAACGGCGGATCTGAATTCGACAATTTCAAGTTTGACGTTAGCTTGGGCTGGCAGTCTATAAAACTTTGTCCTTTACAAAATGATCTTTTTTATAAATTACTCTTTTATAGTATCAATAACCTAGGCCGACTGCTGTCAACCCCAATTACTGAGACATATACAACAGTATATTGGATTATTAATAATAATAATAATTGAAATCTACTTAATTTCAGATCAGAAGTTATATATATCTTAAACCTCAACTTAAAGAGAAATTCTTGAAAAAATTAGCATTCTGTCTTGAAGATGATTTTTTAATGTATATATACTTTATGTTTTATACGATGAATCAATAAGAGAAAAAATTAAAAAGTTCTTTAAGTTTTTTATCACTTTTTTTGATCGCAAGTCTAGCTGTTATTGATATTAAAAAAAAACTGAATTTTAAAACTTCTATGTTTTTATTTGGATTTTCAAAAATTCTATTTCAGGGATTTATTTGCTAATTTTATCAAATTTTTTGTTTCTTTTGGGGCAGAATGAGGCGGTTTTAAAATGTGGAATGTAGCGCGGGTTGGGCCTATTAAGTGCAAAAGTTAGAGTTAGATTATCACAAGAAACGTGGAAAGTCAAAAAAGATTTTGACGAATTTTTTTCAAACAAAAAAAAAACTAGAGATGGTTTGTGTTGATTCTTTAATTGCACTCAGAGGAAAGACTGACGTTGAAATAGATCTTTTAAAACATCCCTAACTTGGTAAAACGGGCTATAAAAGCAATTTGATTAAATAATCAATTAATTGAGTTTAAAAAAATGTTATAACCAAATGTATCTCAAACAGATAATGTCGCAAGTATAGGAGGTTTAGGCATCACAAAGAATGAGTTCAAGCTAAAAACTGGCATAGCTGAAGAGTTTTGTGTAGTAAGTCTTGTCGAAAATGATGAATATATTGACTGCTCAGAAGAAAGAACTATCAAATATGCCGCTGAATATAAAGGTATTTGCTTCTCTTTGAAATGATAATTTTTCAATTTCTGTACCTTAGTATAAATCTGTGGATACAAAAATATCTTTAATATTCGTTCATAAGTTTTGTCATCCGCGTTGGTTTTTCCCTCTTTAATGAAAAATTTTTATTAAAGAAGGACCATATCATAAAATTTAACACTTATATCATTAAATTTAAAATGACGGTATTCATTCAGGAATATACCATCGCTTACATGGAGAAAAACAATTAGATTTATTTCTCAACAATCCTATTTTTTACACCCCAAAAGCCCCCATGCCACCTAAAAAGTTTCGGCCTATTAGAAGAACCAGAGAGCAAGTCTGCTCATTTTGTTTAATATTAACTTTATAAAATTTATTTTTGAGTATTAATAAAGTTCATGATATAGAGAAAAAAAATATGTTTCATTCATTTTAATTTCAAAATGTTTCGAAAGTTATTTTTTATCTTTAGTATTTTTTTCCATTAATTTGAGTCTTCTAAATAAGTAAATGATCATGATTTTGTTTCGAGCTGTACTCTTTGGTTTAGCAATTTTTTGTTTCACGGGTAGCAACTCTATATGTAAAAAATGAATTTTTAACTAGATCTTGGATAAGTGTTTAAAATATTCAAAAATGAAGAAATTTTTAATTTTTGAACATTTTTTTTTGAAAAAATATTCAAAAACTTTTCAAGGTATTAAAATAAATTCATGAAACAATTTAGTAAATAAATAATTTTTTTGCTTTAAGGCTATTATAATGAACAAATAATTTTTCGTAACAGCCAATTTGAATATTATACCTCAAATATTTTACATTAACTGTATCGTAAAAACATTTATTCGCTTGGCACTCTAGTTTGAGAAAAAAAAATTCAAAACATGGCTTTCAAATATAAATTCGGAATCGTAATTGAAATGAGAATCAAAATAGAATGAGTACTTCATATTTTTCTGAATGTTGAAAGTCCTTTTACATGGTATAGTTTCAGTTACACATCTAATTAATTATTCCGTGTCTATTTTTTTTAACTTTTATTTATCATCGAAAAAAATTTGTTGAATGAATTTATAAAGTTTTTGTATGATTCAAAATTAAATTCAAAATTTGCGCGTTTCTACTGTTGCTCGTAAAAAATACTCACAGATTTTAGATATTTCATAAGAATTATCATGAAAAAATTCAATAAATTACACAAAATTGAAAAATTCAGGCTTAAAAATTAATGTATTAAATGAAATAAAAAATTTCATTTTGGAACTTTCTATAATTCCTTTATTATTTGAAATCCAACAAAGGTACAAGAGAATAAGAATTTGAAGCTTGGTCTGTTGGGCTTTTGTCCAGTGACTTACTACGAAGGAGGATTCATGTATGCTGATTACCTTGAATTTCAAATTTTGAATTAATTCATTCAATATAATGTTGTCAACCCTAGGAAAAACATAACTAAATTAATTTTTAAAAAAAGTGGTTCAACAAATGAGAAGTTATTTCAGTCATACAATTATGTGTTTATACTTCTGAAAAAACAAAAAAAAATTTTGAAATGCATTCAATAGATGAAAATAAAAGAATGTTAAGAGAACTTTAAAAGCTGCGAAAACCCCAGAATAACTTCGAGCAAGAAAAAATAGCAGAATCAAAGAATCAAATTTTTTCAAAAATAATAAAAATTTTAAACAATGAAATTCAATTGAAAAAAATTAATTAATTTTCGATACAAATAAATAATAAAAATGAAATATTAAATAGCTTTCGAATTCAATATTCAATACATAGTTCAAAATTAATAATTTTCTCAAATTTTAACTGCAGTAAACAAATTGTAATCAAATAGGTAATTCAATAAAAAAAATAGATCAAACGATTTTATTCATATTTTGTCAGGGCTAAACCAATCATAGTGGCACTGATTGCCTCTTCTACTTCATCATTTTTTACCAAACAATTTAAAAGCATAAATTTCTAAAAAAATTTTTTCAGTGTTTTTTCGTTTTAACTTTTTATAATTGGTCAAAAAATTTCATTACGTTAGTTCAAGTTAATGCTTTTATTCCTCAATCCATTCTATGCATTAAAGATTAGATAGGGCTTAAATTCAGTATAATGATGTTCAGAGTTTTAAAAATTTTGTAAACCTAGTTGTGTTATTGAATCAGTATTATTGAATATTTTTAAGATTACTAAAATTTTGTATTGAAAAAATTTTTTTATTAACGTGTAGCCTTTTGTCAAGGCTACTGATATAATGAAGTAATTAATTTAATAATTTAAATTGACAGTACGAGAAGCTTTTAAAAAAATTTGGTTTGAAACATGATTTTTAAAATAAATTTCACGTTTTTTGTCATTTATATGGACATTTCATTTATATGTGTGTGCTGTCTTTCTCCTAATATCAATTTTATAAACTTTTTGATTGATTTTTTTTCAAATCATTCTATTGATATTATACAACTGAGATTCATTTATGTTGTCTTTCACTAGGTATAACAGTTTGGTAAGAGGAAATAAAGATTTAGTGGTTGAATATCTAGATACTGTTTATTATTTCGACTCTGAAGAAAAGCGAGAACAATTCATGAGGTTTTTTCATTCACATTTAGTTTCAATTTAATCTTCAACATTTTCTTAAAGGAACTTGATGTTAACCGTTACTTACAGATCGGCTAAAAAATACCACAACATCAAAGAACCGAGCATTATTCCATCTGACCTACCTCCTCTTAAACTTTCCAACCTGCCTTTGACAGGATACCTGGAGCAGACTGTCAGCAACGATCTCATTAAAGCACTCACTGCAGTGGGCAGTCTCAAACCAAAACACCCCTTCATGTCTGCTGAAAAAACAGCAGTTATCTATGTGGCCCTATATCTCAAAGGTCTGTTTTAAAAATTTTAATTTTCAATAAAAATGTTCAACTGTATGTAAAAAAAAGTTAAAATAATTAAATAATAATAGTTAAAAAGTTAAAAATTTAAAACCGTTCTAGTTTCATAAAGTTGATTGAATTCCATGTTATGTTTTGTGAAAGTTTATCCTGTTTTATTTATTCTAAACAATCTTAATAAAAATAAAATTTCAAAAACTGATGTTTTCTTTGTTTTTCAGCTCACAACCTCAATTTATCGGTTTTCACAAGACAACGTTTTCACGAGAAATTGAAGGTGTTTGAGCAAAGATGTGACTTAACTAGGTACCTCTCAAGCAATATGGGAAGGTTTTTCGATAAGGATGAACCTCCCAAGCCCGGTCAGTTTATAACTATAAACCCTTTCATATACTAACATATAAACCCAAAAAGCTGTGTATATGTTGTTTATTTTTCCTTTTTTTACCATATAATTGAATAATAAAGTTACGAAAGTATATGAAAGGTGTAAAGTTAAAAAAATATAAAAAATCTTTGATTATAAATATGTAATTGCTTATTTATCAAGTTCTCAAAATAAAGCTCATTTCACTTAAACAATTTCATTTTTAAGTTTTAAGATTTCTTTTATACTTTCTGTATACTTTCAATCATATGGCAAAAATTATTAAATTTATTCAAACTTCAGTGGAACATAATTAAAATTTTAAATTTTTCAGGTTTCCTTTTTATTTGCTCTATATTGCAATTTTTTATAAAAAAATATTCTTTAAAAGCAAAATATAATATTTTGGCTATTTTTCAATGTTAACTATACATATAAAGAATTTTTTAGTAATCTAGTTTTTTAATATTATTCTAACATTTTCATGTTTCATTCACATTTACTTGTAATGTTTATTTTCCAAGGTTTTGAAAAAAAGTTGGATGAATTTTTTGCTCTTGAAGAAGAAATAAATCAGGCAATGACAAAAAAAAATATTTGGAAAGACGTTTTTAAACGTTGAAACTCAATTGTATGTGTTTATATTTGAAGTTATTTTATGCAAAAATTTTAAAAGGTATTTAAGATTAGCTCTAAAAACTTTATATAAGTGTCGAAATGACATTTTTTTTTTAATAAATCATTTTGTTGAAGGCTTGTAATGACAAAGATGTTGCATTTATACTTTAAATAGTACCAAGTGAAAATGAATGATTATGAAAACAAAGATTTGAAACATATGAAAAATAAACAAAAAAAATAATAATTTAGAAAAACAGAATGAAATAAGACAGGTGAGATTAAGTTAGTTTGGAACAAGTTTTTGTATGGACACACGTAACTCCTTGTATAGCGCTACAAACTGATGACTTCATTTTTGATTTCAAGAAAAATTCAAATAAATCGAAAGTATTAACTTTTTATGAAATTCAGTTTTGTTGAAATCCTTTTTTTTTCATCACAATCGTTCGTGATAAAAGCGATATTCTTTTATTATCATATGTTGCTGTATGAGGCCTTTGCTGCTTATAGTCGGCTTCTATAGCTCAATGGTTGAGCATTAGACTAATTATCTAAAGTTACCGGGCTCGATCCCGCGTGGGCCGACAATTAGCACCTGTTCCACAGTGTGTTTTTGCTACATTAAATTTGTAGCAAGCGCTTTGATCTATAAAAAAAGTGCTTTATAAATACTGCATTACATTACATTACATAATGCTTGAAAATTAGAGATTTATCCTGTTATATGAAACTTATTGAAATCCTTATATAATCGAATTGAAATTTTAAAAGTTAGTTATCAGAAATACATTATGGTGTTTCTAAGTTTGCTTTGTGAGATTCGATTATTTCTGTGGTTATTTGTGGTTCTTTTAGAAGGGAAGATGAAGTATTTATAAGAAATTTTTTCACCAAAAAAAAGTGCTTCATTAGTTTTTTTAAAGATTTTCTTAAAAAACTTTTGTCTCTTTTGAACCTAAACCAGTAGCTGGAAAATATAATAAAACAACTTTTCAAAATTTCAAGTATAAAGTCTAATGTTTTCTAAAATCGTCAAAAAATTACTTAAGATAAAATTTTCGTTACAGTTTTCATTTTGTTCCACAGAATCCTCCATAACTCATGCAAAATTTCACGTATCAAAAATCTCTTCTATTTTATGTTCTAACACTTCTAATCCCTCAAACACCTCAAAAAATGGCCTTTCACTTGACTTGTTAGATGAATCATCATGCTCTTCCGTGTCACTCAAGTTTTCAATTTTTGTCATCCTATTAAAAATTTCATCTTGTTCACTGAATAGATTTTTTTCATCGAAAGATTTTTTTTTTGGTTCTGAATGATTGTTGAAAAATCCAGTTGTTTTCTCCAACCAGTTTCGACATATAGTATCGTACCCTGTTTGCTTACTGCATAATTGCATAACTTTTGAGTCATTTGAGTTATGTTTATCAAAACCTTTATCACAATCTTCTGTTTCACAAACATCTGTTATATCATCTTCAGTTTCATCATTTTCTATATAACCGTAGTTTGTTTCATTTTTCGAAGTTTCTATGAGATTTTCATTGTCTTTAACGTCTTTGTTAACCACGTCATCTTCAAAATGCACTCTTCTGAACAACTGTAACATCAGTACTTGATTAGAAAAACTATTTTCGTGCCTTATTAAAAATATAAATTGATATTGAAAATTCAATTTCAATTTATCATCGAAATGAGATAAATTTATTTATAAAAACAGATTTATTTTTCAAACTCTCAAAACCTCTTTATTGTTTTGCTTCTTGGCTAGAAATAAAAGATTGAAACCATCTTTGAGTAATGTAAGGATGTTCGTGTCTTCCTGGTTGTCCAAGTTAATGTTCCTTCTCCTCACAAGTTCATGCAACACAATTGAGAATGCAAAAGAAAATAGTATGAAAAAAGAAATTTTTAAATAAATATTAGTAATCACAATGCTTAAAGAATGGTATGACTTTAGTGGATCCAAGATTCCATGGCTTGTGAGCAACATCATTTTCAAGGTGCTCACAATGCTGTTCACTTCACTTTTGAAGTCTGATCTATACATGTTGTATGACTGAAAAGTGTGGTGAATTGATTTTTAATTCAGAAAGTTAATAATGAATAGATGAATGTAGCTAATTGCAAAAACATAGAAATATTTACTGAATCATTTTAAAAAAAATCTCGTTGAATTTGAAAAAAATTTCTCCACATGGTTCGAAAAGAATATAGTTGAAATAAGTTCTAAATGGATCTTATAATATTTGAGTTCATATTGTTTTGACCCGTTTGAGTAATGAAAATAAAAAGAGTTTACTAGAAACATATAGGAAGATGCCACAGTTACAACAGTCAAACTGATCACAAACAGTGGAAGCAACTTCAGAAGCAATCTCTTGTTGGGTATTTTTGAGAATGTTCTTGTTTTACTCAAAACTTCAAAAACCTGAAATGAAGTGTTGTGCTAGAGGAATAATGAATAAATATATTAATTTTATAATAGGTAGCTTTAATTTTTGTTGAATCTCAAATAATACATCCATAGAAACTTTGTATTGCATTTTAACCTTCACTAATAGTGCTAGTCCTATTCCAATTACTGGGTATAATGAAGTTTTTTGGAATAACACAATTTTTGATATATCTATCGATCTTGGATACGACTGTTTAAATAATGAACAATTTAGAAGTGAAAGCTTATGAAAATTTGTTCAAACCTCAAAAATCCTATAATACGTGGTGTAGTTGAAGAACACAATAATGATTTGCATAAGCATTAGAACAAGGCTTAAAACGAAGATTATTTTGCAGCTTAAACGTTCATTGGTTGAATTGTTTCTCAGTATCAAGAAAGATACCGCACACATTAACATCTAATTGGAGTTTATATTAATGAAATTTATTAAAAACTTACTTTGTAAAATTTTTTTTAGTTATTTAAGAATCATACACAAAGGAAGATATTGATTGCAGATCGGAAGCTATACACACCAGGCACCCTTGAAGCCTCAATTTGAGACTCAAAAGTCAGACCTCCTTCATGAGTTGAACATACAGTATAATCTCACAGTTAATTGTAAATTTATATATAAACGTTGAAAAAATTAATTGTCAAATGAAATTATTATTGATTTAATAACCAGTTGCATGCATAAGAATGTTTGATTTTGCTTCAACAAACATGTCAGCATTCAAGGAATATACTTGAACTTCGAATTTTAAAATTCTGCTCCTGATTATTTAATGAAATCATTTGCTATAAATTGTACCGTTACAGTATAACAAATATTCAAAGGTTATTCATACATGTATAAGCTACACAGACCTGTGGTCAATCCACTGATTATCTTGCAGATGCTGCAGCATTTGGTTGGCTGATGATATATCTTTTGAAGGAATTCGAGCCTGATAACCTTTTTGCCTGTAATTGTATTTCCAATGAAAATATTTACTAAAATATACATTAATGAAAATTTTGTGAATAACTTCAAAATTTAGTCGTTTTGATCAACACTAAAAAATAAAACTGAAATTCTTAGTTTTCTACATTGAGTAGACTGACTTTGGAGAGTGATGCACGTAGCACCATGGATCAGCTACCAAGAGCTCATCTGGCATGTTAAAATGTGAGTAAAGATTATTATCTGATTCCTATTATCATTTTATTAATCTTTCCCAATCTAAGTAAACAATATTATATATTCATTGATTAATAATGAATAGCTTAAGTTTTCATCGTTCTTTACCCTCATCAAACGTCTCAACTCCACCACAACCAGCCCAGCCCAAACCACAGCATGCCACATCTTCTTGCCATGAAGGATTAGTTAAGCAAAGCTGGTCTTGGTACATCCTCTCAATACATGAAACTGAGAAAATATTACACTATATACGAAGTGCTATGCATTAAGTTATATTTTTCTTATTCTGATTCAAAAATAATGTATAAAGTATTTCTTAGAAAAATCATTAGAAAGAAAATTTTTTATATATCAAAAAACTTTAAAAATCAAACCGAGTAGACTTCGAGTTTGCGTAAGAACAATGTCTTGGAAAACATACAAAGGAACAGATTGATTTTTTGAATTTACATATACATTACTGCATTGGGTATTATTCTCCATTTTAATTGTTTTGTGTTCAAATTTGCTTTTTTTTTTGTTAATTTTATTAGTTTTATAATTTAAATCATTTTCCATGTATGAGAAAATGTTGAAATTTTGTTTTCTTTGAACACTCCCACGATCGTTCTTATCGCTACAGTTTTTATAAACTTTGGTGAAAATATTTTTGTCATTGATATTTTTACTAACTGCATAAATCCACCACCATAATCCTTCTTTTTCAATGGTTTTACTGTCAATTAGTATTTTAAAATTTGATATAAAGTTCAAACATTAACTAATATAAAACCTGTCAGAAAACAATAAAATTTCATTGAGACTTTGTCGCAACATAGTCTTCGTATGTTTGTCACGAGTTTCCAAAATTATAAAAGGTACAAAAAGGAAAATGAAAACAGAAAATAGGATTATATTATTAAATGCTCTTTTTGTTGATTTTATCTTTTTACTTTTTTTAATGCTTTTTTCCAAAGCATAACCTTTCAATGGAGATATTTTTATCACCTTTGTAACATAAAAGAATGATTAAAGTAAAAACATTTGATTCGTTTGAAAAATTATTCATAAAAAAATCTTTTTTTTGAAAAAGTGAAACTTACCTTTGTTGAGTAATGCAAAGTAATTTCATCTTGTTGCAATGATTGATGTAGTAAATGTATGGGGAAACTAGATGAAGAGACACTCACTTTAAATAGACATGTAAGAATTATCTGTACATATTAATAGTTTTTTTCAAAGCTTATTAAAAACGATTATCATTTATTTTCGAACATGTTGGAACTTTGAATTTAATTCATATTTTAAAAATAAAAAAACATACAAAGCACTCCAGCTAATAGCTCTCAAAATTTCTGACCTTAACGTATTCCATCGATGCAAGCATCGTCATATTGAACAATACCACAAAGGTGGTTTTTTCAATACTTAACGTCCATTTGTTGATACATACGTAGGATGTAGCTTGGAGAACAACTTCAAGGAGTGTTAAAATTGAAAGGCATGACATTGATTTTTCTAAAATGGGAAAAAAGAATTATGAACTTCAACGTTTTTGTGCTCGAATTTCAATATTTTTCTATTTTTAATGAATATATATGATCAAAGAAAATAAAATTTAAATGTCTTTACTTTTGTTTTTTGACTTAAGTTGAATAATCTTTTTCTGGAAAACAGATCAAATATTTAAAATTGAAAAAATTTATTGAACTTTAAAAAAAGCTCTTTTTAAAAAATAAAATTTATTTTATAATCAAAGTACTTTTTTGGCAGAATTTTTCTCAGTTTTCGACTTTTTTATGATACTTTTTATTGAATCTTTTAGCTTTCGGTAAATTTTTTTCTCGTCACATCTGAGTGTCTTTTCCTGAAATTTTCAAAATGGTAAAAATAGTTTCAATGTTTATTCAACAATAAAGTCATCAAGACTCAACGCAAACAAACAAACCACTACGAAAAATGAGACCTCCCAGAAGACGAGCAACAGTAGCCACATCAATAAAGACGTTATAACAGAGTAAAAAAGATAATTTTTTTCAAATAAATTATTAAAAATTGAATGAATTGATATGAATGAAATAAAATTAGTATAAGAATGTAAGAAGTTGAAATAGGCGGGATGGGTATAGCTGTAGTATTGGGAATGAATGATCGACCTCCACACATGCTTTTCATTTATTTGATACCTGTATTCCAAACACCACTTCTTCCACCAGCTTAAAGTCACTAGTAAAAAAAAAAATTTATAAAACAATAATTTAAAAAATTTTTTTTAAATGTATATTAACTATTTTTTCAATTAGATCATTGTTATTATTAGTTCATTTTTACGGCGCACAGTTTGCGAACTAGGTTTGGTGCAAAAACACTTGCGTAGTCAAAAGAATTAGGGTAGAAGGATGTGGGTATTCGTTTAGTTTTTAGTTATTAGTTTCGTTTAAGAACGCTTGCAAAAGTGTTCAAGAGAAAGTAAAAAACGCAAATTAGATGGAAGTAAATTCCATGAATGAGAGGTGGTATGTGAAAAAGAGTTAGAAAAGACAGGCTGATGCAGCCATAAACGGGAGTTTAAAAACCTGAAAGACCCATGAGTCTGTCTGATAAAAATAAGCTCATATAAATACGCCGGCTGATTGAAATTTAAAATGTTAGCAGTGAGCCACAGAACTTGAAGTGTGCTCTTTGTGCGACCAGCAACCAATGATTGGTTTATAATGATAAAAGTTTGTTGGATTAAATGAATTTATTGCAAGCTTTTATTTTTATTTAAAGTTTTCACAATTTTGTTTTTTAAATACAGTATTTTACTAACAAACAGGTTGTAGTTTGACAAAAAGATTGTTGTTTTGAAGAGTGGTGTCCACAACAAAATAAAAAATTTTTTCTTCAAAGTCTTTGTCTTTTTTTTCCTTCACAAAATTTTTTTTCATGCTTTCCTTTTCAAAGAATGTTTCCAAATAAGGAAATAAATTTTTTTTATTCACAGCTTCTTCTTCAAGCTCATCTATCTTTTGCACAATAACCATTGATAAGGTCCAACTTCCCCCAGAATTATCATGCCATACTTCAATGTTTTTCAAAGTTCCAAGATCTTTCTCACAAGCTAGTAATACACTGACACACGAATTGGTTTTAAATGCGTTTTCGACGTTGATGTGAGTGTTTTCACTCTTGGATTGATCTCCTATTAACCTCACACCCACGTTAGACGTCGTTCCTTAAAGTTGATTTAAATTTTGAAATTTCTTTTGTTAAAGAATTTTAATAAGATGGAATTCATAAAAAATGTATAATTTTTTGAAAAACTTTTTGATCTTCATTGTTTTTTAGCTTCTTATTATTTATTACAACAAAGCACAGTAAAGCTAACCAGATCCTCTTTTCCTTGACGTCAGGAAAGTAACTCTATAAACAACTCTGTTCCATCGACCACAAATATACAAATCTTGTTTTTGAATATTCAAAAATAGGATCCATGATATTATATATCCGCAAAAAAATACTAAGAGAAATGCAATGATGCTGAGGTTGAATAGACCACTTTTTTCGATCACTGCCTGTTGAATACGTCAAACTTTAACTTCTTCATAATTTTCGATACCAGAATAATTATTAATGAATAGATAACTTTGATAGGATGTATCATGGTATAGAAGGATTGTTTCATGGCTATCACAGGCACTAGGTTGTCACACTCGCACTTCAAGGAGTTTATTGTGGCATCAACAACTTTGCATACTTTTTGTCTTGTTATATTGTTGCTAACAAATGTTTCTTTTTTATTTGTTTCATCATTACTGTGTAATGGTGTGCAGCTGAAAACAAAGAATTCAAAAGAAGCTTTTGTGAAATTTTTATCTCTGTTTTGGAAGGTGATTTCGACTTGAGAAGAATGAAGTTTCCTGATTTGAAAGTTTTTTTTTGTAAACTAGTTGAAATTTTTATTCAAGTTTTTTTGGAAATCAGCTTTAAAATATTAATTTTATGGTGAAAATATTTTTGAAACCTGAAAATAAAAATAGGTTGAAATGAATCGATGTATTTAGAGTGTGTCCAGTCATCAATAGTTATATTCAAGTCTACAGAAATATTGGTTCCACTGAACTCAAGTTTAATGGCAAATGAGGAATATTCAACTTTAAGCATGAATTTTTCTTGTTTTAAAGCTTCGAGAATCATTTCATAATGCTTAATGGAATCAGGGTTTGTTAATGAAATTTTAAAAAATGCTGTAGTTTCGATTTTATTTGCAATCTGAGCATTTTTTTTATTTTCTAGGTGATCAATCAAGAAAGGAGACAATAAAAAAAGATATGTTGATGATTTTTTCAAATACTTTTTGAACATGAAAAAACCTTGATGAGTTTCATCATTAATTAAGCTTGTAGTTTGTGCATTGAAATATACTTCAACCTCATCATATGATAAGTTTTTTTGAATTTTTTCGTATTTATTCGCCGTTGAAAAAAAGTTTTCAAACTTTATTATAGAAGTCTTTTCGTTAGAAACTTTGTGTTGCTGAGTGGCAACTAAAAAGTCCATTGTAATTTTTTCTAAATATTTTAAATATTTTTCTAATTTTTCTTCAATTTCTTTAAAATTTTTCTTCTCATAATTTTTCCATAAAATATTCCATAAATTATTCGATGTTTTCAAGAGATAGTACGGAATATTTTCGCTTCCTTTCAGTTCTATATAAGAATAATTTTTATAGCCTTTAACCAGTCGTTCGAACAAAGTGAAAACTTTAGAAATGCTTGCATCGTCAATAGAGAAACTCTTTGGGTTGTTCTGAAGTATATTCGGATTTTAATTTTATCTTGTTTTAATTAATTTTTTTTGGTACTTAATTTAGGTTTTTTTTATTTTTCGACTATCTATCTATTCATGAATCTTCTTATTTTTTTTCATTATAAAAATCGAATGATATAACGCAAGTTTCAGTTATTTTGAGTTTTCTAGTTGGAATATTTGTAGAAAATGTAAAAACCAAGAAATAAATTAATTAGTTGAAACCATTGCTATTAAACCATTCAATTATCAATGAGAATTTTCCAATTTTTTTTATGACAATGAGAAAAAAATAAACGGTTGAAACAAAAGAACTTACTGATAAAAGTTTCATAAGAAATGAAGCCTGTTGTAACTTACTCCACTGGTCTACTACCAAAAAGTCGATCATATAAGAAAGAATTTGATTTGTAGCGTTTTTGTGTATTACTTCAATATCAAATGCTTTTTTTGATAAAATATCTTTAGAGGTTTTGTTCCAAGACCTTTGTTCAATATGATGACTACTGAAATCAGTTGGTAAGCTGTTGTTCAGCTTCAAACAAAAGCAAATAAGATCAGTGAGTATCGATGAATGATCAGCAGACTTTTTGCAATGGCTTATATAAGTTTCTAGAAGATCCAAAAAATCCATTGAAAATTTTGAAAAGTTTTTTGAAGAAACTAGTAGTCGAAAACTGTAAAATATGAATTTTATAGACCATCTTGCATTATAAAGTAATTGTCATAAAGTAATTGGACCGATTTTTTTTCATGAATAAATTTTTATCTTATTAAAAATTTTAAAGCTATTCAAACAAATTTTTTTCGTACTTGCTCAAAAAGATTTAATTCCAATACTTGTTTTATACACAATCTCAAGTTTTTCTCTTCCATGACTTTATTTTAATACATTAGATGATTGATATGGTAAAAAAATTCGCTCCGATTTTTTTGCTTCAGTCGGAGTTTATTATTTCATCGCTTACAATTTTTTTCTTAAATACAACTTCAAGAATTAAATGTAATATGATAATTTTTGAAAGCCATCGATATCTAAATGTAAAATTATAAAAAGAAAAATCGAACTTTTTATCTTTCTCTAACATATTATAAAAAATCTAATTTATAACAACGCATTGCTTGCAACAAACAAATTTTATCTGCACAATTACAGAAAAAAAGCTTTTAAAATACAAACCCTTTTTTGAGCTTCCTTGAAGAATATTTGTCTACTAAATAGATTTTTATCTCCAATTTTTCAATTTCTTTAGTGAAAGTGGACAGGCGAAACGATACGGTCATTTTTGGTCCATAGTAAATAGTATAGACATCATCAAAATCAGGTATCGATAAAGTAATATGTAAGTATAAAAACTCATTAGCGTTCAGAAGCTCACAGTTTACATTGACTATATCGAACAATGATAATACAAATAGTGAATTCGTAGAATTTAAAGTACAATACATGGGGGAAGGTAGAGGCAGAGGTGAAATATTTAAAGTACTGTATCCTATGACATGTTGTCCTATTTTTAAAGTAATTTCGTACGAATATTTTTGTTCCAAAAAACCTTGTTTCAAAACCAAAGTTTTAGAACTATTTCCAGTAGGACTTGTAAGTTTGTTCAATTCTAATACCACTGAATCATTTCTTATTACTTGCCAACTATATTTGCTGTAACATCCAAAGCCAAAACACCCACTTTTGAATCTTAGTGTGCGAGCACTACAGAAAAAGTAAGAATCACTACAAGATATACAAAAGACAGCTACTTTGGGTACCAAACCAACTTGAGTTTTAACCTTTAAGTCATAGCAAGATATAAACATATTGAAAAATATTGAAATTAAAAATCAGTCCTTATTTACTTTTTGATAGGCCGGAAAAGAAACGTATTTATTGTTGGAAACCCTTAGCGAAAAAATGTAATTTCCTTTTGCTTGGAGACTTCCAGGTGAAAAACAAATATTAGTTTGATGAGGAAGTTTGAGAAGACATTTTTTAAACTTCATCTGTTATTTAAATGATTTTTAAATAATTGAGAATTGAGTTTAAATATAATAAAGAACCTTGTTAATTAATAATGTGCATTTCCAATTGAAATGCAATGACTTGTTCGTATAATCAGGATCATATGAAGAATTTCCCAAAAGACAAATCCAATCTTGAAAAGATGTTAACATTTCATTTCCTCCTGAAATAATAGCTTTTGGTTTGGTTGAAAACACTTTCAAATTAATAAAAACATTCTCCTTTTGACCTGTTTCTATATAAGATGCCGTATACCTGCAAAAAAATAAAACAAAGTATTCCATGAAAAAAACTGAGCATACAATACGATTTTACTCAAAGTTTATTCAAATTATCTAATAAATATTAATTATTTCTCAAACTTAAATCAAAATGACTGTATTGACTTGATTATAAAGGACCCCACGTGGAGGGATCTTGCAGGCAAATAAACATGGCTGGAGTTGTATGCTTCCCAGCTTTTAATGTTTACGCTTGATCCTTCAAAAGTTTGAACATAACTCTTATATTACACACTATATTGTTTACTTTAGATTATAAAAATTCTTCATTAATTTGAAAAATGTTCTCACCGTTTTTTGTATGGATACTCCAACGATGTTGGAGACTGTAGAATGAACACCTTTCAACCTTCATTTGTAAATGAACATCTGAAGACCTTCAGTTTTAATGAAATTTCAATTTCATCTTTATGAGTATATGAATATTTTCGTAGCTTTTAAAAATAATCTTTAATTGTTAATTAATTTTAAATTCGCAAAGTTAAATCTCTAAGTACCTTAAAATATACATGTTTTTACTACTCATTAACTTAATAACTGGAGAAAGACAGGTTTTTATGTCAATATCTCTGTAAGAAAATAGAAATGATTTAGAAGCTGTTAGAGTATAAATTCCAGGTTGGTGGAAAATGACTTGAAGACTCTTCTGGTCTTGATTCAGTATCGTGAAGTTTGCCGTCAAGTTGTCTTTAGGTCTAAAAATAATACAATCGACGGAGTATATCTGCATCATCAAACTTTATGAGTTTCAAATGTTGTTTCAAGTTATAATTCTAATTTCTTATACAATTTAAACTTTTTTTTCACAGATAGAGTGTTCGAAAATGATAAAAATCCATGAAATTAGTTACTCACTTGATGGTCCATTGAACGTGTTCAGTTACGAAAAACCACGAAAAAGCTACGAAAGAAAGCATCTGGTTAACGTGTGTGTAGTCTACTGGAGTGCTCAAATGAATTGAAAGTCCATGGAACATAGATTCAAAAGCTGGACTCGCCATTTAAAATGTATTCAAACTTAATGCTTAAGATTTTTGAAGATTTCTATTGAAGACTGTGCTGTTTTATTTTTATTTGGAATTATTTTAGTCGAGTTTTGTACTATGGAACTTATCAAATTTAAAAAATTTCAATAACCACTAGTTTTAGCTGGTTCGAGTTGAAAAGTGCTTCAATTATTTGAATGCAGCATTATCTTTCGAGAGATATTTTTGAAGTTAAACAATATTTATTTCCTTGTATGAACAAAACTTCATTTATTCGTAACTAAATTGATTTTATTTTTCATTCTTATTTTTAATTTTTTAAATTATGTGATACTTTTTAATATTCGAAAAAATTAGATTTCAAGGATTATCAGTATTATGAAGTAAGTTGGACCACTCAAATTATCTGTTATCTTTAATAACAATTCATTTAGGATAATATTCTTAAATGAAATCTGTTTTTTATAAAGTTAAGTTTTTTCATGAAAAGTTGTTTATAGTTTTAATGTTTAATTTTCAAATATTTGTCATTTGTTCGGGTGTTGAAAAATAACTAAGCATTTTAAACTTTAAAAACATCAATTGAGGATTCATACATTTATTTAAAAGAGAAGCTATAATTTTCGATAAGTATAGCCTTACCATAAAACATAAGCAGTTTTACTTAGCAGGTTATACTTATCGAAAGTTATAGCTTTTCTTTTAAATAAATGTATGAATCTTCAATTAATTTTTTTAAAGTTTAATTGCTAGACAAAACATACATACGATGTCTCTGAAAAGAAAAACTAGGCATTTTAAATTGATTCTAATATACAAAATCTTTTGACATTGTTTCCTAAATGAAACGTTTAATTTTTATTTGATTTATTATTTTTCAGCCTGTTTGAGTCCAGATAGTTCACAAGATTTATGCCTTCATAGACCAGGTGTTGAGTCGGCACGAACATGAGGCAAAGCGAGTACAAATGGATCGTGAGTCAAACATCTCCCAAGCGAGCTATCTAGCACAAGATAAGTATAAGTTCGCAAAAACTCAAATGCGTGAAGCGATTTTCAATTTAAAAACTACTTATATAAAAGCTAAAAGTCTAATGATTTCACTTCAATCAAGTTTTTAAAACTGATATTTTTTTGCCTCCTATTATTTCAGAAAACACTATGAACGAACATTGATGTTTTTTAGAAGTTTATTTATAAATATATCTAAGCTTTTCAAAATAAATTCCTAATTTGAGCATCTCACAATTTCTAAATTAGAATTTTTCCTCAATTTTTAATTTGTTCATTATTTTGCATAAAATTGTACAATTTGTTACATTTATGTCGTTGAATCGAAGTTAAAAAAAGATTTGAAGCTTCGAATCATTCTACAAAAAATGCTTGATTTTATACGAATTACTTGAGTTGTGAGTTTTTGAAGCCTTTCAAATGCTCTGATCAGGTATCAAAAAAGGCTACAATCTCCATCATTTACATTTAAAATAGCCATTAAGATGGAGTTTGTTTAATAATTGATTAATAGACTAAGCGTTCAAGCTATGATAAAAATAAAAATAATCGAATTGAAATGACGACAAAAACAGTTTTCACACCAAAAATAAATTTTTTAAAAGTTCACAACCAGAACAGATGTAAAAAATGAAAAAGGTGTTTTTAGTGAATTTTATTTTAAAAAATACTTTATGAGTTTTTGTGGAAACAAAACAGAAGAAAGATGTTTTATCAGAGTTCAGAAAAATAATGAAATATCGATCAAATAAAATTTACAAATTGTATGAGACAATCTGTCAATTATCGCTGTAGTTATTAAATCTTTTTTACTTCACAAATCCCAAAATTAACATAAATAATTTCGACTGTTTTCATATTTTCACCCGTTTTTATACTGAAATTTTCAAAAAAATTATCTTTATAGATGGTGTTGAAAAATTAATTTTTTCCTTGTCCAATTATTTCTCGAAAATTTTATCAAATTGCATTTTTTGTTTCAGGATTTTTAATTTTTCAAACTTCATTTATTATAAATCAAATCAACTCAAATATAATGGCTAAACACCATCGCAAATAAACTCTTACAAATTGAGTCAGTTTCTACAGTTTTTTTATATGTAATTAAAATATATTGCTCTATTGTTCATGTAGCCTTCATTCTCCCTCTTTAGTAACAACGTAGTTGAAATACTCCAGTAGTAGTTTTCATTGATCAAAGCCTTGTTTTCCGTTTTGTAGAATTCTAGGATTTTCTTAAATTTTAAGAGTAATTTTGACTTCTCAATTTTTATTGGTAATACATTTCAGTAGCTTTTTACTCTCTCTTGGAACGATGATTGGAATACTTTGTTTAACTCATTATTATTGCTACTCAAAAAGTTGAATTTAGATAATAGATTATTTCTGTTATTGCCTACAGTTAGTATGTTAGATCTTACATCTGAGTAACTATTAATTATTTTATATACTTTTATTAAGTCTCCTCTAATACACCTCTCCGCCAAAGTTGTTAATCTTAAAACTTTCAGTCGTTCACTATAAGTTAATGGTTCTAATTCTGTTATTTTTTTTGTAAATTTTTCTGCAAATTTTCTTTTTTTATTATCATACCCCAGTTACCATGAAGAACTGGAGGATTCCAGATTTTTACGCAATCTTTTAGATGAAGTCTTATTAATGTTTTTTAGCCTGCCAACATTGTAGTTTTTTCTCTAATAAGAAGATTTCTGGTAACCCATCCTATACTTTTGTTAGCTTTAGCTATAAAATGGTCTATACTCTTTTTTCAGTTCAAATTATTGTTAGTGAAAAGTTCTAGGTCTATTTCTTCATTGCTATCATTAATGTTATGGTGATTCAATGTATGACTGTTATTATAAGAGTTATTATTGTAATTTAGATGATTTAATTTGCATTTTTCGATATTAAATGAGAGTAGCCAATTCTTTTACCATATTTCCAGAGTCTTCACAACTTTTTCAATCAAACGGTGAGCTTTGGCAATTTTTAATCAGCTTGAAGTCATCTGCAAAGAGTTTTGTGCATTGGAGCTTCCGTCGGGCAGATCATTGAGGTAGATGGAAAATAAAAGTGTTGCTAAAACAAATCCTTGAGGTACTCCAGATTCGACAACCCTTTCCTTTGATTTGCAACCATTGACTGAAACATACATTTTTTTGTCTTTCAAAAATGCTGAAATAACTTTCAGTAATTAATGGCTAATTCCTTTTATATATTATTAATATATAAATAAACGTGGAAAAAGTTCGATGAAAAAATACATTTGCGGTAAAATTGAATTTAAACAAAGTTAAAGGTTTAAACAAGGTATCCCATATATATATATATCAATGTTTATTCATCACATATTGTATACATCAAAAAAAATTGAATTTTAAACTAAATAAATTAAATACAGCCTCGAATCTTCCTACAAATATATTTTTCATTGCATTTCATAATGCTACAAGTATTCAACAGGGTTAAAAGTATAAGAGAACTTCACAAAAACTAAATAATCTATTTTAAAAAACTTTTTTTTCATTTATCTAATGAGAACTCAATACATTCGTTTTAAATATTAAAAAGCTTTTTGTTAAAATTGAAACAATAAATGTAACAATTCTAACTTATGTATAAGAAAGCTGTATGGAATCTCCTAGAAAGATCCTAGAGTGTTTTGTTCGATTTTGAGAATTCGTCAAATAACGTTCTTGAACTTACATTTTGAGTAATTTTAACCTATAAATTTCCTTGTTTTAATAGAAAGTGTAAAAAAGATTTTTGAAGTTTATTAGTTTTCACTTTTTTTTTAGAACATCACATGTATTTCTTGAAATATTTTTCTATACTTTTTTGGTTTCATTTAAATGTGAACGATTGAAGGCATTTAAACAAGAAGCAATTAAACTATAGTTTTCGATAATTCGACCATACCATAAAACGTTATTAGAAAAATGTTCTAATGTTTTATGGTCAAATGAAACTTATCAAAACATTATAGTTTAATTATTTTTGTTGGATCGAAAGTACCTAAATCTTCAACCTTTTTGAGAAAATCACATAAAATAGCATAACAATTGTTTTCTTCTTCTAATTATTTTTAAGTTTTATAGCAGAGTTTTTTATGTGAGTCAACAATTTCGATAAATAATTTAGAAAATTTTAAATATGATTTCTAAGCACTATAACATTCGTTAATTTCAATTTTACCATGAGACATTAGTCGCTAAAGTCCTATGATAAGGTTTTACTTTTTGAGTAAGATGTTTCACGAAAATTTTTCTAGGAAATGAAATGAAAAATTGTGTAGAAAATCTTTTTATTGAGAATAGTAGATGGAAAAAAAACAAAAAATACAGTTTTAGATAAGTACAGAGTACCTCAAAATGCATTCTTTTGCTTACTACCGTTCCATTTTTGATAAATGGCTCAGTTCGTTTACAAATATGTTGGATTTTTTAAATTATTTTCATTAAATATAGGCAATGAAATTTTCTATGTCTTTTCATAAGCTTCAATTCCATCCAAAAATATTTCAATCAAACAATTCAGTGTTTTACTTATTAAAAAATAAAGCTCTTCGTTATTTGCTTGATGTCATTATTTAAATTTAACTTTTTTCGTTCTAGAAAAGGTTTGAAATATTTCAAAACGTTTGTTTTTATAATCATCTCTTTGTGTTGTTCCGAACAACCAGTAAAATTTTTTCAAAAATGATTATATAAATGCTGTTATTAAAAAAAAAGTTCTAATGAGAACATTTGCGGTGAACTTGGAAACTTTAAAAAAAACTTGGATCAATAAAAATGTATAAGATATGTTTGAATAAGAAAAATTCTTTGGAAAAATTCTTGAAATATTTATAATTGAAATCTTTCAAAGGTATAAATGTTGGTTTTTCATGGTGCATTCATGATTCAATTCAGTTGCTGCGACACAATATTGTTCAAGCTTTTTTACACCATTGAAAATTAACGAAATGTATATAAATTTGAAAATTTTGATTACCTTTTCTAAGTTATAATAATCTTTTTAAAGTTTTTCTTTTAAACTCACTTTATGGTTTCCGACTTTTTAAAATTTTATGCCATAAATATTCATCGAAGTTTTAAAATCTTTAGACTTTTTTTTATTTGACTGCGAAGACATTTTCCATTATTTCTATGAGTTATTCAAATTAAAAATTACTTGAATTTAAAAATCATTAAAATTGATTCACTGTTTGTTGATTGAATAATTTAAAAAGATATATTTTGTTTTATTAAAGAGATTTCTCAAATTTAATGAATGTTCGAACCAGCTGTGTTCATGACTTTTCTACAACTTTGTATGTGTAACGGAAAAAATAAATAAATTATCATAAAAAATCTTTTTTTCCATGAATGGTCAGTACACATTCAATAATTATTAGCGGTCTTTTAACATCAACGTTTTTTTGCGGTTCTCTTCTTACCATCATCATCACGTCGCCAAAACGACCATTTTCATTCACCATCACTTGTTATTGCTTGTTGCAGGCAATAACATAAGCACAGAAAGCAACCAATGACATACAGCTAATAAGGCAAATGGTAATGACGACGAGGATGATGAGTAAGAAGGCGCTGGAAGATCGAAAATAAAATTTGAGCGTGGAAACTTCATTATAGATGTCGTTTTGATTAGTTAAAACGTTTTTTGTTGGGGTTTGATTGCCTAACTTAGAAAAGAATTCTTTTCTATTGGTTGAGAAATGATCTTCAACACAGAACCAGTCTTCAAGCGATACCCTTCGTTGATCGTGATGGGCATTGTAACCTTTGGCCGAATACAACATTTCACCGATATCCATACTAACATTTTTCTTTTCATTTCCACTTTTAGGGTATTCTGTTGAAAAAGAAATTTAGCATTTAATGCTTGAATATTTTTATTTGTATAACTCTTCTGGTTCACATGACTTAGTTAAAAACATTTGGAAATTTCAAAACTAACATAAGAATAAAAAAGTTGTTTAAAAATGCTTTCTATTGAAATATGTCGTCTTCGTAGTTTGAAAACATTTATTCGAGTATGGAGTTTTTGCAAACAGGTAATGATAGCTTAAGATTTGCTTACATTGCTTTTTACTAGATGTAAGTTTTTGACATTAAAAAATATGTACTTGGGAAGAAACTTTGAATTTTAGCGTTTATCGATATACTAAAAATTATAAAATAATGAGAAAGGCGAAAAAGATTTGAAATTTATTTTAGAATACCTCATTTAGTCACGATGTACATAAACTGATTATAATTTCTATTAAGTTATAAGTTTTAAAATGAATCTGTTGATTCTTCATCACCATCTTGAATGACTAGCGATAAAACTGCCGAGACAAATGCACACCCTTACAAATAACGTAGCATATTTATTCTTCAGATATGTAAATCATTTTGTTATTTTTTTCCAGTGAAACAAAATACGAATAATCTTTCAATAAGTCACAGAAATTTGTGAAGGGTGTGTAGTGATGGACACAAAAAATATGAAAATTTTATTTTTAAATGACGGACGCGCAAGAAAACATGCAATTAAATTCGTTCAAATTATAATTTTCATGATGTTGAAGAAAAGGTTAAAATAAATCATTTCAAGCTTTTAACTCAATTATAAATTTGAACAATATTTGAGGTTCAAGCATTTTTTTAAGCAAATATATAGTAAAATTTCAGTATTTTTTTGACTAAAAAAATTTTCTACAAGATTTAATCGCAGTTCGTTTTTAGACACTTTGTAAGAAGTAACTAATAACTTGTGTTTCTGTGTTATAAGATTTTATTTGAGCACTTGAATTCCAAGTTATAACTTCATTTTTGCAAGATATACATGTTTTAAAAAATTTTCAATAAATTTCATGAAAGACATTATTTGGGACTCTTAAAAAATATTTTTGTTTAGAAATTAAAAATACAGAAAAAAAAGTTTGTTTATTAAATTTGAAAATTTTATTACTATTATAATATTTCCAACTTTTTTCATATATTAGCCAATTCATGCTCTAAGAATTTAACATTATGGCAATTCTGGAGTCTCTAAAATTTTGCGCTGAGCCTCAAAGAAATTAACTTGATAAATTACTCAATTTCAGTTGAAAATTTTAAGTATTAAAAATAAAAATTACATGGAATAAATTTTGAAAAAGATTTTAACTTAAAATTGCCTTGAGAGAATATTGTCTACAAAAAGACTCTGAGTCTTTCGGTCGTATGTTCCAAAATTCAAAAGATGCTGGTTTAAGGTTGATAACTTTGGTAGTGAATGAAGCTATTAGCCCTATTTTTGAAGACTGTTGGTGTTTGTACCACATTGAAACTTGCTGTAGTGATGAGCATGACACTCGGTCGAAGGTCAAAGGGTTAAACTGTGTATACTGGAAACCTATCACATCTCCTTTTTTCACCGAAAATTGGTCTTTTTTTTTTAAATTTATTATTTGATCACGTAATTTTTTTGAGTTGAAATACGTTTGGCCAACTAGTTGGTAGCTGCGTTGAAGTCTTTTGAGGAAAGATGAATGAGAAACGTAGAAATTTTGAAAAGGTCTGAATGGCTTGACCATAACTTCGACTTCTATTGGACGCCACACTTGCAAATTGATGTGATGCTGTTGTGATGTCACTTTGATAAACAAGTTCCATGCTACAAGAACAGCGTCAGTTTCAAAGTACATTAGAGGGTTGGGGATCATCGTCATGCTTTGGATGTTGTCCATGTGGGATCTCAACCTCACTTCGTGGCCCAGAGAAGGTGGCACTGAAGATATAACTTTTTTATTCAGTTTATTTATATATCAGTATCCTAATTAAATTTATTGATTTTAATTTTTTTTGTTTATTAATCATAAATTGGTATTTTTCTATATATTTCATTGAAATAAAAGTCAATTTTCAAATTTTTCGCTGACACTACATTTTTGAGACTTTTTCAATTGACCAATTAAGATATATTTTAGAATAGTTTCGTAAAAAAATTTTGTCATATGAAAGTATAAAAACATTTCCCACATTAGTATTCATCAGTTCAAATTGGAAAAATACAAAATTTTTACTGTTTCAATCAGGCATTAAACATAGTGATCGAAAAATCAGAAAATAGCTATAAGCTTTTAAACTCACTTTAAAAAGTTACAAATCTTTTGAAAAACAGTTAGTGTATGTTTTTCAAATTTCATTCAAAAATTTGATTATTCCATTTTCAAGTTTCACACCCTTGCTTCAAAATTTACTAAAATAAAATATTTTCTACTAGAAAATTTATAAAGCTTCTGATAAAGAAAAAATTTCTTAATTGGTTTTTAGCAAAACAAACATTTAAAGAATCATTGTCTTGGTGCAAATTAAAACATATTCATCATGAAACTTAAGTATTATCAAGTTTTTATCATAAAAAATGTTTGATAAATAATTTTTTCAACGTGATGATGTAAAACGGAATCGACTAAGACACCCAAAAGTTTATTAAACTTGTAGCATTTGTTGATTCCACATTGTTTTATACTCTGAGCTTTTTCAACAAAATCTCACCCCTCCACAGCTCATTTCCTCTTAACTGCTGAGTTATGTCAAATTCTTATTTTATTGAAAATTTTATCAATTTGAAGAGTTTATTTTTGCATATTAGGATATAGTTTTAATTAACCAACTTTTCGAAATTTCATACTTAAAAAAAATGCATGACATTTTATTTTGTCTATTACAATCTCAAATCTATACAAGATTTGAGACAGTCACTTTTCTAACCAATAAAATCGTTTTCTATCCACAAAATTTGACTGCGCTTTACCTCAGCTTAGAAAAACTGATTTACAATTGTTTTTACGGCTTATAATTTATTTGCCAACAATGTATATAATGTCAGTTTGATCTATGAATTTCATAAAGACAAAAACAGTGAACTCCTTACCCATATAGCAATAACAAAGGCACTCTCAAAAAGAAGTATATCTAACAACTGATGTGCAACTCGGGTGTTTGTTTTGAAGTCACTGCTTTTAATATGCAAATTCTTTTAGAAGGTTTTCAACCCTTTTTCAACCATAGTATCATTTACGAATAGTTGGGAATTTATCGTATCCATTTAAAGACCGTTTTTTGATGGTAGACTATATGTCTTGTAGGCAATGTTCATAATTTAAAAATAAAAATTGCATAATATATGTCTAGTTTTCTAATTGAAACAGAATTTATACATAATGCTCATAAATTTTAGGCATTGTGTATATTGTCCAAGAATGCACAGCTTCTGTGTCATGTAACGTACCATTTAAATGAAGTAGCTTGTGTCAGGGTTTTCAAATAAGTGAAAAATAGAAGCTTAATGAACTCTTGTTGGACTATGATACAAAAAAAAGTTTAAAAATTATAGTCTAAAAGGATATGATAAGAAAAAAAAAGTGCTTTGAGGTAGAAATTTTCAAATGAAAACAAAACATAAGCAAAAATAACTTATACTATGATTATGTAGTAAAAGTTAAAATTTTCATCTCTGAATTGGTTTTTGAAAACAATGAGGAATGAAGATCTTTTAGCGATTGCTCACATAATTAAACTTTTCATAGTTTTTCGTTAAATAGTCAATAACCAATCGAATACATTTTGAGCTGACGAGGTACAACCTAATGGTTTGAAAACAACACATGCAATTAGTGAAACAAATGATCAGCCATAAGGAATACAAATCGGTCATTTTGAAACAAAATTGCTAAATATTATGTTGTAGAAGACGATTGACAAATCATGTATCAAGAACAATCTTTTTGATGTTTGTAATAAAACCTTCGTGTTGCAAAAATTTGTTCAAAAACTCTGTTTACACGTCATAAGAAAAAAAAGTTAAACTTTAAACCAACTATTCACGTGAAATTAAAAAAATTTTATTTAAAAAAAAGTTAAATTCGTTTTTAAGTAAAACAACCAAACTTGTGTTTGTTGAAAAAGTTGAGTTTGAGTAGAATCTTTGATAAGACTTTCAAGTTGTTTCATACAAGGAATTGAAAGATTTAATTAACTATAAAACGTTTTTTTTATATAAAATGTATCAATGATAAAAAAAACATTTTTGAAAAGTTTTTAATAATGTATAGTGGAGGCTTTATGACAGTTTTTAGAACCTAGCGTAACTTCATATGAAATCACAATGAAGAAGACTGTCTAGTTTCAAAGGGTTAAATTGTGTTGAAAGGTTTGGTGCAGTCAAAGAATTTTCAATTAATTTATTCTCTTGAATTCATTAAGTTAACAGAAGCATAGTTTGGGTTGTGATTTATAAAAGAGTTCAGATTTACTGAGCTATTATAGGTTAAATATTCCAATAGAGTTATGCCGCTTACGTTTAAGCATAACACAAATATGGTGGCCATATGATATTGGATTGTTATAGATAACTATAACTGATTGAGAAGAATTGAGATAAATATTATTTTTTTATATAACGCACAATTACAGTTTGTTTCAAAAGCGTCTCAGTTGCTTTTCTTGGCGCCATATAAATAGTTTCATTATTATTCAAAATTTTTTACAAACAATCAATAAGGGAATCATGGTATAAGTGATTTATCTAAAAAAAAATAATCCTATTTAGTTTTTGAAAATGTCAGATACAAATAAGTTATATGAAAAGTCTTTTAGTGAGAATATATTAAACGACTTTCTCGTCAAATTTTATAGAATCAGAAATTTTATCAAACAGCTTTTTCTATTTCGAGTATTTTTTATAGGTTTGAGATGCAGAAACAATAAACAATGATCATATTAAAGTGTAGTGAACTTATATCATTTATTTTTGGTGAAGTTTTATGCAAAAACTTTCTCCAAGTTGAGTGTCAGCTGATAGTGCACAGAGTTTCTGGTAGTCAATCAGATTTCAAAAATTTAAGTTTCTCTTCAAACTTATTTTGCCTATCATTTATTTTTTTTCTAAAGTTTTTGAATTATCATTTAACGTCATATTTTTTTTTAAATTATTTCGGAAACTTCTAAAGTTTTGAGTAATAGGCTTCAATTCTAATGGTTTTTTATTTCCATTTCTCATCGGAATTTTTATGAATTAACTTATCAACCTGATAAAGGCAATATTTTTTGAATGAAACATTATTTTTGTTCAATATTTCATTTTAACTTCATTTCAAAATTCAATACGTGGATTATTCACGAGAGCATGATCTGTTTAAATCAAGGCCTTGTATTCATAATTGATGATTTGAAGAGCCTTGATTCAACAAATTTACTTTAAGCTATGCAATTTAAAACTATGTTATCGAATAAATTTTTTTAAATTTTAATTTTATTCCAATACATTTCAGTGAAAATTTCTAGGTCACCTTCTTTTTTTTAGAAACTATTTTTACAACTTTTTCAAGTTTAGGATATTCATTTTAAGGTATCTCCAAAATATTAAAACACAAATAAATTTTGAAAAAATAGTAAACGAAATTTGAATTCGTTTGATGAAAAGAGTTAATTAACATGCATTTGCTTTTTTTGTGTTTTTGGTGGTTTATCGTGGCTACGAAACCTGCATAGAATACCATGACAAATCATCAAATATTTCAGACAACAATTCTGAAACTTTCTAAATAAAAAAACCATATAAAACAGATATAAAGCGATTAAATTCTCCTGTTTCTTATTTCAAAAATGAAAATTAATTATGACAAAATTAAATGAATTTTTGATAGATAAGCTGGTTGCATTCACTTGTTCACAGAAATGCATAGCTAAGTTTGGATCAAAATTTATACATTTAGTAAACACAATGCAACCTATGAAATAAATCTTTTGAAAATCTAATTTTTTCTAAAAGTAGTTAAATAAAAGTTAAACATTCTCGTTATGGATTTGGTATGTTAAAAAACTTTGCAACAAACCAATTATTTTTTAATTCGTGAAAATCCGTCTACAAAAGGCATATGGAAATTTAATTTTTACACTCTTGAAAGGTTTAATGTATCTTTATAAAAAAATAAATTACAGCAAAAATAGTGCTCATCGAGCAAAAAAATAATAGAGTAACATCAATAGAACCTTAGTTCATAAATTTTTTAAAAACTTACTATATTTTTAAACTCATGTACCTAGTTTTTTTCTAATGTTATAAAGCTAATTTTATTTCTCAAGCACCTTTTTTAAAATCATATAACATTAACTAAAAAAATTTCTTTTTTTACTTGACCATATATTAAATAATTTTGAACAGTATTAATTTTGAAAAGATCATTCAAATTAAAAGTTAAATAATGACTTGATTAAAAATTTACATATTAACTTATGGCTTAACTTTGAAGTCGTAATCAGCTCAATGACTAATGTATGACACAAAATGGGTTTAAACTTTTCTGCACATTATCTCAATCATTACTTCATTCAGTTCAGTGAAGTAAAAACTGGCTTGTAAGCATTCTGAACAGTTTATGCAAATCCTCATTTTATATTTGAAGAAATTTTTATTTTTTCAAAAAACTTTTGAATAAAAAAACGTATGCAAAATAACGAAAAAAACTGAGAAAATTTTTTTTCAATTCCCTTTCTCGGTGAAAATACTTTTAAAATAATGCAAATGTTTAAAAAAGAAACTAAATTGTTGAATTCGAAAATGCCAAAATATTTCTTAACACATTTTTTCTATCTTGCTTCAGTGCATATGAATTTTTCAATCTAAAATGTTTTTTCTTTATATAAAAATTTTGTTCCAAGTTTCGAAAAATTCAAAATGAAAACCGAAAGTTTGATACATGACTGTAGAAATAATTAGGGAGAATTTATTTATAATATATTACACAATGTTATATTTAATTTTAAACATATAAGTAATATTTTCGACTTTTTGTCTTATTTCTTTAACACTAAGACCTATAGCCACATTATAAAAAACAATAAAAACTCAATTGTAAAAGAACTAATAAAGAAAAATTATCTTTGAGAGGTGCCCAATGCTGGAATCAATTACCAGATAATCATAAATCCATAAAACCGTTAAAGTTATTTGTGAAAAAAGATATATTAAACAACTCTAAGTTATAAAAATATGGTTTTTCTAGTCTGATGTTACTTCAATTTTTATTCTAATTAACTTGATTTATTTTTTTTTTTTTGTCATTTCATTTAGGGTATATCCTTATACCTTTGAAAAGCAGTTGTTTCAATGTCCTATCAACTCGTAGTTTTCATTTCTTTTTGTAAGTTTTTGTAATTAATTAGTTTTTCGTTCTTACCTTGTTCACTTCACTTGAATTTTCATAATTTTATGTACTCGTTGTTTATATCAATAAAAGAATCCCTGTTAAAAAACATCTTTCTATTAAATTTATGCAGCTTATATTCAATTCAGTTTCTTGAAGAAGGAAAAGTTTATTCTCATTTAAAATCTTTACTGCTAGAATCTTTTGCAGCAGTGGAAAAAAATTTTGAATTTATTCAAATATATTTGAAACCAAAAAAATAAATTTTTAGTTTCGAATATTTATGTTTCTTTCTGTAAAAAAATTTCTAGTTATTTTTAAAATAGATTTTTAAATGCATTTAAAAAATTGAGTTTGGTTTCTATTATACAAAGTATTTCCATAAAATATTCTAAAGTGTTGAAAAAAAAACAAAATAATTAGATTTTGCAATTTTTTGAGATTTTTGGTTATTTAAAAGTTAATTTTCAATTTTGGCTGGAAACTTCAATAGCTGAAAATTTTGAATCAGAAGTGTATTTTTTGGTATTTATTTTCAATCAAAACAATTGCTACAATTATGAGAATATCAACTTTTACAAATTCTTTATTGAAATCAGTTATTCATAATTTTCATTTAAAAAGGTAGAAAAAACGGGAAAAAAAATTTTTCAATTAACAGTAGACTTTTAGGGAAAACTTCAAAGTTTGTGAAAATATAAACACATTTTTTTGTGCTTAATTAGGGGATTATGACATATTCACCAAAATATCCGAATTTTAAGAATTTATTTCATGTGAAATCAAATTTTGAGTTAAATCTTCTTAATATTTATCTAAAATAATGTGCAGTTTGTCTCATAAACCAATGTAAAATATATGCGATTTTTGGAAGAAAATTAAATAACAATTTCGTTAGATTCACATACGTTATTCTCAAACTTTTTCAGCCATTGCGTTTCAAAAAATACTTCTGATCTCCAAGTATTATATACAAATTACTTTTGAATTTTATATGAGTGAGAAGTTATTCAATTTATGAATAAAAAATGAATTTCCAATGTGATCAAATTCAGTTTTTACCGTGCAAAAAAAAAACAATTTTTATCAAGCTTATCAAATCAATGAAATCTTTTCAGTCTTTAGAAGGAAGAAAAAAGATTATATCATAGTTTGGTGTTTATATTTTTCATCTAAGAGTTATTTTTTTCAATTTCTATTGTTCTTCCATTGAATTATTCATAAATTGCATTCTATTTTCATAAAATTCCAAAAAAAAACATTGAACATTAATTTATTTTGAGTTCAAACGTCAGCAAATTTTGTCAGTTCCTTTCACGTAATTTCATTTGAAAATCCTAATTTGTTTTTCAGTTTAAGTTTAATTTTTCGATTGAACCAACATGAATCTGGACAAAAACGTAAAAAATTTTGTCTTTTAATGATTGCGTACGCATTTTTTTTTAAAACTTGTTTGAAATGAAAATCTAATTATTGATTTGTTTGTGAAAATTATTTTTCAGATCAATCATAAACGATCTTAAAGATAAGACTAATACTGAAAACATATATTACCTCTCCAAAGAATTTTTAAATAATATCTTTTTATCAAATTTTTCTTATTTTTTCATTAAACAAAGAATATATTTGTGCTTAATCAACATATGATCTTGTTTAAATAAAAGAAAAGATTCCATCCAATTTCATTGTGTGGAAATAATCTTCAAATTCATTTTTGAAAGCAAACATGACTAACTTAAAGGAGGAGAACATTGGGCCACCTTCAGATACACATGATAATAAGACCCTACTAACGTGAAGCTGTTTTTTGGTCTGTTTTCTTGATATTTGTTTTCATTAAAAGTTTTTCTATCACTTTCACGACTATTTTTTGTGCATTTCCAAGCATCATTATCGTTTGGTACCAAACTAAATGTTTTAAGAAGAAAGTTATTATTAACGACGTTTGTTTTAGAAGGAATGTTTACAGTATCACTGTTATCATTCGTTTTCCTTTTAGATATTGAAGTGGTTTTTGTATTGCCTAAAATAGAAAAGTTTTTAGTCTTTTGATTATCAAATAATTGAATAGAAGAAGTTGTTAAAAATGTTGGAGATGGTTTTAATGAGGCGAATGAATCGGTGTTTTTGAACTGACCACATGTTAGTCTACGAGGGTGTTGATCGATGAAGTTGAAGCCGAAATAATTTTGAAAAGAACTCAAAGTTTTATGCTTAGATGAATGAATGTTGGATAGTTGTTTGTTATGCCAGCATTGAAAGTTGTGGTCTTTGAGGGCCACCACAGCATTTGAGCGACACTGCTCATGGTGCTGCATGCTAACGATCCACTCTTCTTCGCTAGGTAGGTGATGGAAAATAAGATACGAAGGCTGCCAGGCAGAGAAAGAACGCATTTGCAAATGGAGATCTGTTAAGACACATATTTTTGTGTAATTAAGTTGGCTCATAATTTTTATATGATCTTCTGTCAACACAGAATCGTGCAAAGAATTGTGTTGTTGATAGCGTTGGTTCCAAATGTGATCTTTGAGTTGTGTTCCAACTCTCACCCACACTGAACCATCTCTTCGGTTACTCACGTACACCCAATTCTAGAAATAGTTTAACAATGAAAGTAAGTTAATTGAATATATTCTAAAAACATGACATTTGATTAATCTCCTAAGTTTTAATTTCTTCTAATATAATATTGAACTATATTTTTAGTTAAAGTATTTTTAAAGCATGTCTCACCTTTTTAGTTAACTTTAAGTTTTTCGCTGTTAAAATAAAATAAAAATTGAACTAATTTGAGTTGTCAAATTAATATTTAATTGAAAAAACTTTTCAACATGGAATAAAATATTTGTTTTATTTTCAAAATAACTAACATTTTTTCAAAAATTATATTTATACGTTTAAACGTTAACATTCTTTCACGCTCAACCACCTTGCAACCCGAAAAGTTTTATCCTTTTTAGTTATCTGAATAAACATTCATTATATGATATCTGATAAAATCAAACTCAATATAATATACATTAAAGGAAGAATAATTCTCACGCCAAATTTGAGATTATAATGTTCAAATAAATTTCAAACGTCAATTTCATCATGGGTTATTTCGATAAATTATATAAGAAATATCGACATAAAAATTCCCCGAGGATGGCGTTCAGGTGCTTGAAGTCACTAAAAGAATAAATAAAAACAATAAATTCCACAAAAATATGAACTCTAAATTAACAAACAGATATATGGATAAAAAACCATGCCAAAGACTAACTGGGACTGGTTTTTTCAAGTTCTACCCACTGATATCCTGTTTGCAACATACACCAGTCTGAGCATTGTGATTTTAGAGTTAGAATTTCAGGGTGTAATAGAATGTGTTTGCTGGTAATATTTTTATGAATGAATGAATTAACATTTATCATACTTTTGGAGTTTTTTCTTCAGTAGTTTGAACATTATTCCGTGTTTTATAAATGAATATCGTTTATTTTGGTTAATTTATTGAATCAATTGAAACAATAAAAGATTTTTTAAATCTCAATTATAAAAATTGAAAACTAAATTTTCACAAAAATGTTAGAGCTTTTTTTTGTTTAACGTACATCAACAAATACTCGAAAAATTTTTCTTCAATGTTTTTTAATTATAAATTATGTTTATAATTGTTAATGTTTGAGTTCTTATTTTACTTCTTTATAAGAAATAATTTGGGGAAAAGGCTTCTTTGCAAAAATTTAATTAGCACCAGTTATTCAATAAATTTATTTTAGTTGGATAAATTTTGAAAGATTTTATTACGATATGTTTTTAATAAAAATTCAAATTTTAATTTTACAGTCCCTTTGAAGTGTCAATAAGGTTTAAAACACGCACCGTGCCAGTTTCATTTAAACCAACGTATTTTTCGATTTATTTCATAAAATATTTTTATTTATTTGAAAAAAAACTTCAATTTTCGAATAATTCTCTAGTGCAATAAGTTTTTCTGAAAATTCGAGAAATATGCGGACTATTTAAAATTGACAAGCTCTTATTACAAAAAGAATTGACTTTTCATATTTTTTATAATTATAAACTTGTAATGATATATTTTTCATGTTACATTAATTTATCATTTAAGAAATGTTAAATACTTCACATGGAAAACTGCAATCATGTTAACATAGTTTCAAGAGAATTTAAAACAGTTTCAACCATTTTTAAACGATCACAAATCTCAACAATTTCCGAATTTCATTAGCTTCCAGTCAGCAGTACAATTCCAAGAATCAACAGTTCAATATCTATGGTGATTTATTCTTTTCCACAATATGTATGTTGTCTCATTTTTATTTTAAAGTCCGCTATTTAGTACAATAAATTGATTTTTATTATATTCTCTCATAATGCAGTATAAACTAGGTTACTGTGAAGTTTGAAAAAAACTGAAAACAATTTTTTCCAAATAACGTATGCGTTTATGAATAAAGACGTATATTGAATTCAGATATTTTATTTAGTTGTCAGTAAGCGATCCTGCTTATTTCTCTTGTATGTGGACATAAAGTTCAGATTCAAATTGTATTTCCTTCATAATAGTATCTCGAACTTTTGTACAATTCTATGTAGATTTCAAAAGAAAACCTTAGATAAGCTCACAAGTTATCTGTTTATACAAAATAAATCCTTATTTTTCAAACGCAATTCTAGCTGTGAATGGAGTTCATATTAAAGACTAGAACGTTTCCAGTAAGTCGACTATTATGTCGCAACTACTTGGGATTTCAGTTATGCAATTGATAGGTTTTACAAGCGCTACTCCATGTGAAAATTTTTAAATTTGAAGTTTTCAATACCGCTTTACAACTTTTCCTACATAAAATTTTTGAAAATTAAAAAAAAAACAAAATTTATTAAATTTTATTTTCACTTATTCCAATATTCAAGCTTCGCTCTTTTTCCAACATTGTTCTAAATAACTTCAAGCACCATGAATAAAGTTTTTTCAGTTCTTTGTTAAAGAAACGAAATAAGTTTTTAAATCCACTCATAAATTCAATAAACTTCAAACCATAAGAGTAATGTACATGAATGCTCTCCAATTTGTAATCAAAATGACTTTAAATTTCATTTTTCATTTCAAATTACCCAACAATTTTAATAAAATTAATTGAGATATTTTTAAATAAATTTCTCAGAAAATAAGAAGCTCACCAAAGCATTTTGAATTTTCTCCCTTCAAAGTTGTAAGGTTTATTTATGGGATTAAAATTTCAGAATGTTTAAGAATTAATTGAAGATTTTTTTGTTGAAATTGACGTGAATTATCTTATTTTTAACAAACTCAGGCAAGTTTTTTTTTATTTGAAAAATGTTTTTAAAGATGTATGAAGTTCTTAAATATACTTAAGGAGTCTGAATTAATGAGGCGCTTAATTGAGCTAGAAGCCACAGCAATCTCTCAATGAAATCGTTTTAGATCAAAATAAGAATATTCATATAATAATTAACTTTACTCATTTACAATATCACATAATTAAATAATAGTTACTTTACAAAATTTAATCTTCCTTAATTGTTTTTCCTATCTATGTTTAAAATTCTTTATAATCACCTACCTTCACAATAGTTTACTACTAATGATTTATGATAAGGTTGTACTTATCGAAAAGTTTAGTTTTTTTTTAAATAAATGTATCAAAAATTTCTCAAAAAAAATTGAAAATAAAAAGTTATTCAAATAATATTTAAAAAAAAGATACATTAAATGTCTCTAAAAAAAAATTGATAGTTTGTAAAACATTCGTTTCAACGATTAAGGATTTCTGTTTATTTCAAAACTATAAGAAATTCAGAAGCTGAATTGAAAAATTTCATCATTTCCTTCGCTGAGATACAGTTTTAATTTTCGTTTTATTAATATTTCGAATATGTTATAGTGTCTTTGGGGCGATGCATCAAGGTTTATCTGAGTGCAAATATGGCATTCAGCTGTGCAAACCTAACCTAAGAATTTTCCGTTTTAAACTAAATAGTAAACATTAAATCTAACGTTAAAGGCTGATTTTAATGTGCCTTCTTTTTTGGAAGTTTTGATGGATCTTCACCATAAAAATTTATGAAGAATTATCTATTATGAAGAATTCTAATATATAAACTGCAAAACTAATTTTCAATATAAAATTCAATCAATATTTCATGAATTAATTTTTTTTATTTGACTCTAAATTTGCTAAATATTTTCAATATAATAAAAAAATGAAACTATAGATTATGTTCAAAATGAAATGCATACAATAGTAATTTCCACCTTAACAAAGCTAAAGGACTAACATTTAATAAAATAACTATTTAGCGCACTTTCGATATAACCAGAGATAACAGCAATTTTTGATCATATTGTAACCATAGAGCGAAATTCCCATCATTTGACTTCTCAGTAAAAGCTTGACTAAAAACTACAAATGTCGTTTAGTGCATATTTCAGTTTCAAAAAATGTTTCAAAACACGCACTTGAAGACAAAACTAAAATTAGAATAAACTAATTTTGTTTGCGTCTTGCCCACCGAAATGTGCTTACTCGGAAAAAGAGAAGAAGCAATGCCACTCTCAAAATTTATGTTATGAATACAAAAAATTGATGTTGATAATTTGAGAGAACTTATAAAATATAGAAATATTTTAAAAATTATTTTTAAAGTTAGTATATTTCTAAGATTATGACAATTAGATTTTTACAATACTATATAAGAATAAATAAATAGTTCAGTTATATTGAAGTTACTAGAAAAATTTCATGAAAATATTATTTAAACAAGAAAGACAAATAGTAGTTTTGGATTATCTAAATAGTTTACAAAACAAGTTTGAGACAAACATCGGTGAAAAGCAATTTACTGTTATATTAATGCTTTCAATAAAATCTATATCAGAAAATTAAAAACAATAAAACGCGGATTTTTGAAGAAATAGGAAAAAAATCATTTTAAATTTTAAAAAT
This sequence comes from Pterobdella sp. o SKG-2022, assembly GCA_964035795.1. Taxonomy (NCBI): domain Eukaryota; kingdom Metazoa; phylum Annelida; class Clitellata; order Hirudinida; family Piscicolidae; genus Pterobdella; species Pterobdella occidentalis. The sequence goes on from OZ038320.1 coordinate 12,506,165, forward strand.
TCATTCTAATTTTATAAATGATTGTTTCGGATATTTAATTTCTCAATAGATTTACCAATAAAGAAGTGTTTAAAACGAACATTTTTTAGATGAAACTGAAAAATGTAGACCCATGAAATATTAATAAATGCTTTTGAATTAATTCACCTCTCCAACAATTTCAAATGTTGCCGTTTTGAGCCTTGTTTATGCCATTCTACTTCAATAAATCATTCAATTAAATTTGATCCACACTTCACAAACAAATTTAAAATAAAATATTATTAACTGCTGAACTCATACCTTAAAGATTAGCATTGCTCAAACCACGTTTTCTTATTAATAAAATTTACAAAACTGTGATAACATTTTTTTTGATGAATATATATACGTAGTTATCTGGTGATGAAATGAAAAATGATGAGAAGCATACTATTTAGAATATTCAATCCAATAATTTAGTATTTTGATCAAATTTTTCAGTGGAATAAATAGGAACTTCATTGTTATTAATACAAGAGTTGAGTTGATTCTCAATTACTTTTGTGTAGTCAAAATCTTTTGCATCTTAAATTTTTTTATTTAGTAATAAGGTTTTCTTCGAATAAAAGTTTGCGTGAAAAAACATTAAACTTCCTTCAAAGGATCGAAATGTATTTGGGAGATTTAATAAAAATGTCGAATATATGAAAGAAAAAATTCCATGAAATCAAAAAAAAGCGAAATATTTTAGAGATTCACTAAATTTGCGAAAGTTTGATGCAAAATTTGGAAACTTTTCTTTAATATGACAAAAATTTTGTTGTCCAAATTCAATCGTTTTGCTAATCAAAAATTTTCACTGAAAGTGATAAATAATTTTGTGGAAAAATTCGAAATTCTTTGAAACATATTTCCATACCAATATATTATAATTAAATTTTGTAATATCTATATCAAATTTTTTTCAGCAATTTAATCATAATTTTTTGTTAATTTAATATTGAATATTTATAGACAATGAAGGTATATATTTCATTAAATTGGCTTTGTTGCTGTTGAAACAGCACTTCACTACGTGGTCTGTGGTTTCGAAAAAACTCAAAAAAATTTTTTGAATCACATATTTTGAACTGACAATGAGTTGAAGTTAATTTTTTATTTCAAGTATGCAATGCACTTATTTGTTCGGAGTCCTTTAGAGGGCTTGTACATCTTGTCATCTTAAATTGAATTAAATAGAAGGTTCAAAATAACAACTTCAATTTTGAGAAAATATTGCATCTAATCAATTCCGTATTGAGATTTTCAAGAGTGATTCACTTCAGCGCCATTTTCAGTTATTATTCAGCATTCCATATTGGTCAATTATCAAATTTTACTAACATATTTGAGAAATGGTAAAATTTCAATTCGGTTCAATTCCATCGGAGACATCTTAGAGTAAAAACTCACAGAATTTTTTTCCATTACTTTTTGAGAGATTTTTTGAAGAGTTATTAGAATTTTTCTCATTGAGATTAACTTTTATCATTTTATATTAAACTTTTTCATTATTTTTTCAATGAAACGTCATAACAACGTCTTAATGCATAAGTTCAAAAACTCATTTGGATGATCACTGCTATCAATTATTGACGAACGTATTTCTATTTAAAATTTTAGTTGTTTGTATGGTTTCATAGTTTTTAGTTTTCGTTGAAAATATTTTGTTTAGTTTTTTAACTGAGCAGTTTAAAACTTTTAGAAAACGAAAAATATGTTTGTCCAATAAATTCCAACACTGTAAATTGATGAAAAGTTATCATTTCCATTTTTGAAAATTTTTTAGAACTAAAAAACCGTTGTATCTTTTTACTTGTTCTTGTTGAAAAAATAAAATTTTTTTAAAACTGAAAGTTATTTGAACAACTAGAAACGTATTTGTGCATGCATTTTTTTTAACGATCTTTGGTGATAGTTGCATTTATTTTCTTTGGTCAGCTGCAATCACGACGAAATAAGTCACAAGTAACGATAATTCATTTCCAAAAGCAATAAACACACTTTTAATGTCAAAAAAACATACGTAGAAATGATTGAAACAAAAAATACGTGTGTTTTTATTTTTATTAGTTTCACAATTTTATTGTTTAGTGCTACTTCCAATGTAAGCCACCAATATGATACATTTCTAGTTTAAATTTTGAAGTAATTCATATGTTTATAAGATAAGATGAAAAAATTTATAGCTTCAACAAGCTTTTGAAAATACAATTGTGAAAAATGATTCCACATAATTCAAAATGAAGTATAAATGCTCAGAATTTTTTCACACTAAACATATATCATGCTGTTTGTAAGAGGGGTCCAATGATTATAGATTAGATTGTGTCTATCTTGTGAGTGAATGACAAACACTCATAAATTTATCAAAACATCTATTCACGTTTATGTTTTTTTTTTGAAATCACAAGCAATGCTTTCAAATGATTTAGTCTCTATCTTTATATCAAGTGTTTTCCAAAACAGAAGTTTTATTCAAATAGTTCTATAACTTTCATAACTAAAACTTCTAGTAAATTTTTATTTCAATAACATTTCATATTTTTATATTTTAACATTCTTCTCTTTGTTTACGTGTGAAGGCTGTTTTTAAAAAATAGATTTGACAAGCCTAGCAAGTTATTGTATATGACCCGTCAATAATTGATTCACTCTTTTTCGCGATTTTGAGGCTAGTTAGAATGTATTCCAAACCTCCATAGATTCTAGTAATGAATGAAACTTTGTGCCTTTATATTTATCGTTACAAAATTTTTCAACAAACTCAAGTTTCAATAAAAATTATCACAAAAGCTTTAATTTTTTTGGAGGTTGTCAAAACAATTAATTATTTCACTTTATCTACTAGTTCATGTTTGTTAATTCATTGAATTCAAATCTTTTTCATTTCAAATACTTGCGGCAAAGTTGTTTAACACAAATTGAAACATAATGTTTTAAAATTTGCTTTCATTTAACGCAATAAACAAGAGTTATATTTATTTGGTTTCCTTCATTTTTTCCAAAATATTTCATTACAATTAAAAATTTTTCTTTAATTACTTCTTTAGTTCTAAATTTGTGTTTTTGAAACTTAAAAAAAATTACTCTTGGGAAACTAATATTTTCGCATGCAGTTGACATTTTTTTTTCAAAAAAAAAACAATTGGATTTTGCTTTCAAACTCAACCAAAAATTTTGTAAAATACTTTTAAATTTTTTATCTAAAATGTGTCCAGTCTCAAAAAGGACTAAAATTCAAATATGGTCTTCAGAAACTTTACTATTGTTGAACAATCTATATTATGAAACCGATTTCAACCTCAATTTTGCAACTCTCATTTTCATTTTGAAATAACAGGTTTATAAATAAAGATTTTAATTTTTTAATTTGAAATTTCAAAATAAATTTTACTTTTCATTGGTTGTGTTTTTTCTAAATGAAAGTTTTTCAATAATTAAATAATTCAAAAATAGTTACATCAGAGCTTCTAAAATAAGATGAAAATTATTAGTATAAGAAGTTTTGAGTTTCTATTCAAACTTTTGTATCTATGTTTATTTGCTTTTTTAAATTTCTATATTCAAATTCAATATTCGTTTCATGCAATAAATTTTGGTTTCTTTTATGGATAAATTTCGTCAAGTTTCAAATTTTTTGCTTTCAAAAAAAATTTAATATTTTACTGTAGGGAGTTTAGCAAAACTTTTATTTCGAATTTTTCATAGATCGATTGATAGGTAATAACTCTGAAAAAATGCTTTTAACAAAAAAGAGTTGTTAGGTATATGCCAATTTTTTAAGGTTATCAAGTGTTAAATATAGAGTGTTACAAAGTGCCAAAGTTAATCAATATAGGAAAATAATTTGAGATGATTATTTTCTCAGCTAAAACAAAATTATACTTTTCCATTAATTTTCTCTTCTTTTTCAGAATCAACTAATTACTGAATACCAACTAATTATTGTTTTGTCTTTTTCTACCAATGTCTTTATTTCATATTTTTAGTGTTTTTCTTTTGTTTACATGGAGGTCCAGTATTCGATTCTTTTAACTTGATAAATACATTAAGAACTTCGGAATGACAAAAATTTATGTTCTGAAAACATAAAGCAGGTTTAATTTAGTATTTCTTCAATTTACTGGATTTTCAAATATACAAACTTTTAATATGATTGAAAGGCAAAAATCAGCAGTTTTTCATAATTTCAGTCTTTTGATGAAGTTTCATTTGCAAACCACATTTGAAACCGTTAATTTTAAATTTAAAAGCTTAGATTCATAAATGAAAATGTTTGTCGAAGAAAATTACTTGTTTTCGTGTATAAAGTACTGTATAAAAATCTTATTTCATCTTAAAGATAAAAATGGGAAAAAAGTTTATAAATGAAGTTATTCATTATGATGATAAATAATGACACAAATAAAAACTTTGTTTTTAGTGATAACAGATGGAATTTTTTTTTGATGAAAGTAACATTGAAGATGAAGATTGAAACTACTTGATCAATGAAGTTATCTATTTGTTTTTAATCAAGCTTAAATTGAATCTTCATTTGCAATCTTATATACACTTTCAGGCAGTTTTAATTAACAGATTCATCCAATAGGCCTTTAGTTTTTAAGCTTGCTGTATTGAAATATTATTATTAATGTCTCATTTCTTCACAAAAAACTAGTATTTGGCATTATTTCTCTTTCTTATTATTGTCCCATAACATTTTGTCCAATCACCCTGTTACGAAAAACCACTAGAGTTTAGTTTACTTTGAAACTATAAGGATTTCAATATTATATTTTTTATTTTATAGTTTAATTCAATTTACTCAAAGCAATACATGAAGTGGTGTGCTGGTCACATATGGCGTATTTGTTTTAAGAATGAACGTTTTCTTTTAATCTTACACTATATTTGAATATCAAAATTAATGCTTATACTAAAACTTCTGTTTTTTAACTTCTTCACTATACTTTTTTAAATAATATTTTTCATTTAGAATATGCATCGTTTTTCGAAACCTATCAATTGCAAAACCAAAACCTCATTTTGGATCGATCTAATAGTCGACTCACACAGCTATCAATCTAGGTTATTTAAGAAACTTTTTATATCCGAAAACATGATTCAAAATTAGCATGTTAGGAATCGTTTATCAATTAAGCACGTTCATTATTACAGTTTTTGAAATTTGTTTGTATTGAAAACATTTTTATTTTTGGAAAAAACATCGAAAGTTTTACAAAAAGTTTTTTAAGTCAAGGCTCAAAACGAACGTTGAAACTGAAAGTTCTTAAACTTGACATACTTTTAAGCAGAAATATTTCTATGAAAATTTCAATTTTTGTATAAAAATTTTGAAATATGCTTTTTTCAACTTTATTTAATCGAAAAAAAAATCAAAGTTGAGTAGCTTTAGGAAATGGACTAGCTGGAAGTAGCTGAAAAAATGAACTTGAAAAGAGTTGAACAAAATAATAGCAATAAACTCTGAATAAAAATTCTCTCATCTAAATTTGTTGAAATTTATTATTCCAATTAATGAAAGAATATTTTTTTCTCAGTTTGCCGCTTCAATATTTATAAGGTTGATTAAATTCGAATTGGTTAGTTTTATTTCAGTTTTTTGAACATACATTTTATCGACGAATCGAGTTTTTTAACTCTTTATAGCTATTTTTTTAATCTCAATTTTTTTTTATTGGATGAAAATCTTTTAAAATTCTTCAACTCATCAAATGTTTTGTTTTGAATATAACATTATTCAAGCAGATTTGGAAACTTTTCTAAGCACAGCAGTTTCAAAAAAGCATCGAATATTTATAAAACTTATTTTTTAATTAAATTGAATAATGATTTTTTCTAAAGCCAAACAGCAAAATGAATATATTTTTAGAACACTGGTTAGTTCATAAAGATACGAAGCTTTGTATCTAAATAAACTAACCAGTGTTTTGAAATTATATTCATAAATGGAATAAAATTTTTCTAAATAAATTTACTTAGCTAGTTAAGAAATGCAAAGTTTCATAAGATAAAATAAGCCTATTTAAATTATATTTCAAAAACAGTTATAATTACTTTTGAGAATCGTAAAATGACGCCCACAAAACATTGTTAAATATAAGATTTGATGAGTTTCTAAAAAATGTGAAATTTTCAAGTTTCAACTATAAAATAAACAGTTGATTAAAAATGTAAAAATGGAAATTATTTTGAATCAATTAGGCAAACATATAGAAACTTTTGTATTTAATTGGGTATATAAAAATGAAAAAAGCAAAAAAAACACACTATACTGTTTAATTTAGTCTGCTTTTAATTTTATTCTTTGAAAGTTGGTTGTTTTCAGATAATATATGGCAGTTTAATTAATTTGTTTAGCGAAATTTTATAAATTCAAATATTTAACAAATGAATTTTATTCAAATGCTTTAGTTAATTTTATTAAAAATTATTTGGTTTTTCATTAAAGTGGAAAAATATTGGATATAACTGATCTTTTTCATCATCTTAATGATAAATATAAAAATGGTCATAAAAATGCTTCATGTGAAGAAGGTTTAAAAATCATAATGGATATACTATCTCTCTTAGGTCATGCTGATGGATGATTCTCAAAAAAACATGACACTGGATATGAAAATGAATACATTCTTTTAATGAAGTTTCATAACAACAAAAAATATATAATGATGAGATTTTATTTTTTCCTTGATGTTAGCGCAAGTATTAAAATAGTGGTTTTTTCAAATTTTGTTTGAAAGCTCACTTTTTTTTTATTTTTTATTATCTTTGTTTCAATTTTTTTATTTTACATATTCAATATATCAAGCCCTTAACCAATTGATAGAACTACTATGTTTTTATGTTCAAATTAGAAAAGCTTCTCATATAATTTCATCTTTTTGAGAAGCTATTCATGTTTCCTACACATTTGAAAAAAAAATTTATATATAATTCAATCATCTTGTATGAAAATTCAATTTTAAGTTTTGAATTTGAAAATTTACCGAAAAAATAGCCACAAAAAAACTTTTTTCAATGACAAAACAAAAAATATTTTTTTATAAAGCCTTTTATTTTATTTTTCATAAATTTATTGAAAAATGTGGAATTTTCATGTTTATATTCCATTCATAGAAAATATTCAAAAAAAAAAACCAACGAAACTCAAATTATATCATTAGTAACTTCAAGCCTGTTAAAATTTATATAACTCGCAACTTACAAAAAACTGCTCAAAAGTTTTTAATGAATTAATAATATAGGAGTCTATGATGTAAGAAATTTTTAAGAGTTTGTGGACATTTTGAAAAAAGTTGATGAATTAAAGTTAGACGAGGTAAAGTTTCACAGACGTGAGGCTTGTTGAAAAAAATGCGACTCAAAAGAAATTTAGCACTGCAGTCAATTAGTCAAAAAAACATTTGAGTTGGTAATTTTGGACAATTAGTAGTCACTGTAAAAACCAAACCAGTCATGAGAAGAGCTGAAGTAGACAGTTTGAAGCACCGTTTTAAACGCTTGGTTTTGAGCAAATGAAAGTTTTCACAAAAAAATACTTTGGTAGCCTCGAAAAGGAAAAATTACAGTAGTAGAATCTGTAAATAATCAGAAAAATAGTGGAAAATTGAAAGTTTATTAAAAGAAATTTGTGTACTTGTTTTATGGCTTGGATGTGAAAATTGGGATTGGGTTTTTTGAAAGATGTTGTAAAACTGAGATTTGAATCTAGAGTCACATTTCAGATTTTGAGTTGAGGGAAGGGTCAAAAGTTACAAAAAAAAAGTTAATATTTATATAAACGAGAGGGTTGCCATCTTTATCATCTAACTCTTAATAAGGTTTATTTTCAATTGGCCATGAAAAACTTAAAGCTTAGAACGAAGAGACAATTATTAATTTTCTGAAAAGTGGAATTACGATGTAGGTGTAAAACTTCAGTGAAAAAAGTAATTTTACTAGCAAATCAGTAGGAAAACAAGTCATATTGTTTTTAATGTTACAGACGGGTGATTTATTGAGAGAAAAAAGGATTGGCCCCAAAAAGGAGTTTTGTGACACACATGAGTTAGTGTTGATTATATTTGAAATAGATTTGACATTAATATGTTATAGGTTACTTCAATATGAATTTTAAGTATATTTAGTATAAAAATTTTGATTTAAATTTTGAAGTTTCACGAACACGGAAGAGTTTTTATTAAAATATGAAGCTTTTCGTTAACAACGTAACATTTTTCAATAAAGCTACTTTGAGAACGAAAAGCTTCGTATTTTATTAACAACTATTTAGTGTTCGTAAAAACCCCTATTTTTTTGTGGCTCGAAAAAATAATAAATTTCAAAGTGCTCACAAATTATAAAAGGATTCTTACAAGAAAATTTGATGAATTTCAGTAACCATGTGAAAAAATTTCATCATGAAGGATAATGATGATACAAAACTTTTCCCAACTTTTATATTTTTCAAAATCTATTTTTTTGTTTTAAATTATTCTCAACTACAAAAAAACTTTCGAATTGAAACTTTATAAAAAGTTTGGCCACCTCTACTTTGCAGACCTTATTTGAGTTTTAAACAAAGCAATGCTCTGGTTGAAAAGATTGTACATTGTTGTTTTCATAAATTATTTTTAACTTCAGCCTTGTGATAATGATTTATTTGAATGTATGTTTCAGTATGTTTTTTTTTTAAAAAATCTAAGGGATGTTACGAAAAACCTAGTTAAATAAAAACAGACTGATATTGTAGAAGCTCCAAAAAATACTTCTTCAGAAAAAATAATATGGCTACTCTTAGAAAGTACTAGAAGCCAGAAACGGTGTTTTCAGATTTTAACCCTGAAAGGGTACTAGTCCTACCAGCTAGCAAGCTACAGTGCTCAGTTGGTTCTTTTTAGAGTCATACCCAAGACGGTCACTATCATCATTATCATTATCAGATCAATTGATTAGGTCATATAAAATAAAAAATCAAAAATTAAATGTCAAAATTATGATGAAATTTTTTAGAAGTCCAAAACATATAATTCTTTTCAAGTGAAAGTAAGTGTGAAAGCTTTTAGATATTTCTTCCAATAATACTTTTTTTATGAGAAACATGTTTTTGAAAATTTATGAAATATAATCGTTTTTTTATTTTTATTCTATTGTATCAACTTTTTCCGAAAGTAAAGCTAACACTGTATACTAGGATATTGAAAATTCTAGACTTTTTTCTAGCGTGTGTAAAATAAATAAACATATATAATAAAGTTGAATAAAAACAACAAACGATTCTTCAAAGATGTACAAATAGAAAAAAGCAGCTTAATTAAAATAAAATTTGTGAATTCATCAAAATAAATATTTATAAAATTAATTATTTGAGACTTTGATAAAAAAGCTTTTATTTGTCTCAGCAATTGTTGGCAGAAACAAATTGATCTTTCATTTCTTGAAATATTATTTGAAGAATCTTAATTACCACTATTTAGTTTTAGTTCCACAAATGCAGTTTTTTTTTCATATTTCAATCATTATTCCAAAATTTTAAATTTAATTGTCGATATCAAACATTACAATAATAACGCTCATACAATGTTTTAGATTTTTCAAGATTTAAAAAATGGAAGTATCGAGTGAAGTTTTCAAGACCACTGAAAGCGCCTTTAACTTGCATTATATCTCACTAGCGATGATGCTGAGAGAAAGACCTTCAATAGCATTGACTCCAGATCTGTAGACGTGTTAAAAATTGCTAAACGATTATGCTAAGAAACCATGTTTTAATACTGCTTCAAGGTTGGGAAAAGCTAAAAGATGTCATTATTTGTCCTATCTCAAAAATAATATTTTATAATTCAGGTAGTTTGTCTTATAATTTTCTCAGCCCGTAGACCTATCAACACTAAAAAGACCAACAAGCTGATACTAAAACGAGGTCATGGATAAGATCAAAAATTTCATGTTTTTTGTAAAAACCCGCTAGTGTAGGAAATATTAGTATGATACAGCATATCATTCAAAACATTAAATTCACAAACTGAACAGTCAAATAAAAAGTGTGTTCGAAGACCAAATCAAAGTTTGTGCTGAGATTCAAATGCAATATTTCAAAGTTTGTTGTCAACTCATGAACAAAACATTGAAATTTTTAGTCAAAAGAAAATGCAGGCAAAAGCTTTGATCAATCAGATGCATATATAACGCATGTCAGGTTAAGATGAGAGACAAGCATTTAATTTTTGGTAAGCTTTACTGTTTATACATCATTCATCTGAAAACTTCTTTTGATGAGTCTCTTGTGAAGTAATTTGATGAAGCATGCAAAAGCTTCAATTTGATGAATTGTGTGTATATTGTTCAGTAAATATACATGGGATAAGATCTATCAACATCTAAAAACTTCGGATGTTTTTGAAAATCCATGCGGATTCTTGCTAATGCATTTACTGTTGAATGCAAAAGACTCTAAGCCAACAGATGTTTTCAAACCGAAGTATTTTGATGTTTTGCTCAAAACCATCTTTTCTTGAAGCTTCGACAACACCAGAATATTAGAAAATATTCTGTGAAATTTTTTTTCTCTTCAATTATATAATTTATTGTGGTACCTTGTGTTGTTTTGAACGCTTATTTTTTGGTTAACTAATTAATTTTTCGTTAGTCTAGCTTTTTCAAAATAATTTTATAGATTGAAAAATAAATTTATAACTTTTAAAAATAGTAAAATGAAATTTTTTCTAGAAAGAAAATTTTTCATTTTTGTCAAACTAAAATTTTTCTTGACTTTTTTTTAATTTGTTCAATTTTCAAAAACTTTCATCATTAGAATTTTCTCATCAAATTTCAATTAGAAACTACATGGGTTTTAAAATTTAATTTAGTTTTTATTTTGTTTAATGTTCCATATCATAAGAACGTTTTAACCTTTTATTTCAGCAGAAGAAAAAGATATAAATGGAACAAAAAAATGCTCAAAACCTACAAAACAAGTCAATAGAAGAGCTACTGCAAAGACTAAAAAAACTTATGCCTGTAACAAAAGGCTTAGAAAATAAAAAGCCCAAACTAAAAACTAAATTAAACATAAAGTCAAGATTAAGTTGAAGTTTTATTGAGCTTAAAATTAAGTTTATATATCACTAGAATTAACATCTTCGATTGCAGCGTTTAACGATGCTATTTAAAAACGTTATATAAGCATTTAAAAGTTTCAAACTATTTAATGTTCTGAAATTTAAAAAATATTTGAAATTTTCTATTATACTTTATTTTTTAATAAAAAAATTTTTGAAAAATTTTGAACAGTTTTTTTAGTTTTTAATGTTACGAGAGTTAAAATCAAATCACAAATTTAAAGCTACAATTGTAAGTGTAATAAAAGTGATTAGAAACCAAGCAAGCATTTCTGGTACTGTGTATTCATTTCATTTTTAATACTTGTTTTGATTCCATAAGAAGTAAAAAAAAGATTCATCTTTGAATTTTACTTTTTAAAATTCGAAAGCCTTTAAATATAAATGACCCTTCTAACTACTCAAACTTTTAATTGGAAACATTAACGTATTGAATCATTTCAGAACAAATAGAATTACTTTTTTTTCTTTCGAGTCAATACCTGAAAAAATTAAATTTATTCGTTTTAAAAAATTTTTTTACTTCGTTTTTTTTTGTGAAACTGCTAGCTGAAACTATTACTAGAAATCTGGCGTTATTTTAAATGTTCGAGCTTTTCAAACATAGCTTTTTTTCCAATTTTTTAAAACTTCATTTGCTTCTGTGAGATGTAAAACTATTGAAAACTATTATTTATCAACCAAAAGCATTTGAATTATTTCAAAAATTCCAAGTGCATTTAAACATGTTTCTTTCGAGCATTTATTTCAATTTAATGAATGTCACAACCAATGGTTTGTTCAATCCATAATTGTTTTCTTAAGAAAAGTTTCCAATGATCCCAGATATTTTAATTTCAAAGTTGAAAAGTGATGAATTTGTTTCTGTCATGGAATGTATCCAATTTCTTGTGGAAGTTCTATCAATTTTTTTGTTTTTTATGATTCTTGATCTGAATAGCAAATTAATACGAATAATTAAGTTTTATCATATTCATGAAAATGATACGTTGGTGCGTTGAATGAATGAGCTTGAAGAAATTTGGACAAGATTCAATTTTTATTAAGAAAGGTATAATTTCCGATGAGCATAACTATGATGAATATGTAATGAACCAAAATTACATTTTTTGTATTTGATAAATTCGTTTAAGTTTTTTGATATAGTGAGTTTTTGTACTGAATTTGAAGGCTTCAATTAAATAGTTTGAAGTAAAAAAAATGTCAAGTTAAATATATTTGGTACGTAGCATGTTTGAACTCAGTTTGGATTTGCAATAAGTTTTATTAAAATATTTAAAAAGTTTCGCGTTTCATTTCAATTCAACTTTGAGCACCAATAAGTCTTGATCGATAAAACAAATTTCCACTTTATAGTGTTTACTTCATAATAAAATTTAAATGAAACATACTTTAGAAACATTTTAATTGGCTAAATTTCTAGCATTGATCGATAGAAGATTTGAAGTTTTTATCGTTTTCTTGATACGCATTTGTATGAAAATTTTTAAAAAATATTTAAAGTCAACTAATTGTTCAAAATAATTAAGTAATCTGATGTGAAAGTTCAGCCTCCAGAACGACTCTAACCAATACCAAAGTTAAAAGGGTAAACTTTCCACGCAAACGTTTCAATTAGATATTTTTCAAAAATTATAATTCAAATGATGAAAAATTATTACTCATCGCTTCTTTTCGAAGTTTTTGATATTCATGTTACGTATAACAGAACATGCTCACATTGATTGATTGGTTGACGGATTGAAAGCGGTCGATATTCAATCAAATTAGTTTAATTACTGAAAATTTTTAATTTATATATAAAATTCTTATATAAACTCATGTTGCTGCGATATTCAAATGTCTAAAAATTGGGATCTTTCTACATTATAAAAACACAAAAAACATAGCGCATATATGAAGTTCACTGAAAATTATTTCATCAATTACTTTACCAAAGTCGAAACAACCTACCTCCATAAAAATCAAAGTAACTCAATGCCAATCTTATGCTCCACGGCCTTCCACTGGGACTCAAGTTGGCCAGTCACATATTAACCACAGTAATTCCCATAATATTTTCAGTAAACTTTATGGCTTTACTCTTTCTTTCTATGTTTCAATTCAAAAATTAATTTTTTTTCATATTTACTCATTATTTTAATAATTCAGTGTTGCTTTACTTGAAAAATAATTTTGTTCAATGTGATTACTTGTATGAGTGACAAGGAAATGACAACTATTTTCAACGAAGAGCCAAAAATTATTTTTTCTGTTTTCTTCAAAGAATTATCAATTTAAAGCTTTTTTCCAGTTATTTTCGGCATTTATACTTTTATGCTTCTTACTTGTACTTATTTAAAAATTTATTTAAATTTTTCAATTTATTTTATCTCACCTTACATAGAATTTTTGAAAACACGTGTTTTGATTGAAACCAACATAACTTATATACTTAGAAATATTTACACTCAACCATCAAAACTTTCATCAATTCTTTTTTTATCTTCAAACTTTCGAGTACGAACAATTAAAAGCTTTTACCTTACAAAATGGTAACGACCTTCGAAAATTTATTGTCTGTTATTTGCTCAGACTAAGATCCGTCAGAGGCAAAGATATTCCAAGCTGTATTTTTTAGTCATTCTTTTTATTGACCATTTCATTAAGAGGTCAGGGGCTCTAACTTATTATTTTGTTTCTAGACTGTCGTTGACTATTTTTGCGTTTCAATATTCTTTCTCATTTTATCAGTTATTGTTAACTAACTTATTTTTTGAAATTTCAGTTGAGCTAATTTTTTCAAAAATTTTTTCGTGAAATCAAGCAAAAGTTATTAAATAGAAATTTCAGTGAACTATCTTAATATTTACTGTTTTCAGTCAATGACCAAAACCTATATTAAGAGTTTGTTGATGCAGCAATTTCTAGGCATTTCATTTACCTTGTTGAAACGTTAGAAATGAGGGATTAACTTGTAAAAATGCTCTTTTTTTATTCTAGTAAGTTGTAAAATAAATGATGGAATTGATTTCATTTAACCTGTTTCTTTTTTTGGTTAAAAAAAAAGAATGTGTATGCAATATTTTTTCGTTTTCTAGCATAATCAGCTTTTTGGAAGTTGACAGAATGATAACAGAGTTTGTATCATTTGTGATGGAATACTTTTTGGAGACCGGGATTTTTTAGCTGTAAATATCCTACTCTTATGGATAATATATTCGATCCATTTATCAGTCCGAAACAATTTCAAAAATTGTTCAGAGTCTTCCAAAACTGATGACATACAATCAGATTTTTATTTATAAATACAGTTTCGCAATATTTATTCATATTAAGAACAATTTTTTAATATTTCCATATTTTCGAGTTTGGGTGAATTTTTCTATTGTGCATAGATCATTACTTTAGAAACAATTGGTTTAAAAAGTTGATTGATAACATGGGTCAATTCATCTCCATTACGTTTTGCAGTTACATTCAGTCAAATTTTTTTACTACAAAGAAAAAATGTTTTCACTATCGTTTCTACTTAAAGACGTTCAAATAACATTTGATACAGGGTAACTCGAGTTTAGATGCAGCTGGACCCAACAGACATCCAGAAAGCAGATTACTTTTTCTTATATTAGATACTATGAGATAATTAAATTTCTTGCTAAAATTTTTTCTTCGAGTTTCATCAAAAGGTGTATAGAATAAACTCAGATTTTATTCGAGTCGGTTATCTTCATTTCAATAAATTCAGTAAAAATATATATCAAAAAAAAATATATTGAAATATGTCAATATATTTTTTATTTAAATTTTAAATTTCTATGAAATAATTTTTCTATAATAGAAATCAACGTAAGTCAAAAATAATCCAATATTTGTATGTTTCCCTGTTTGCTAACCACATAGTCACAATAAGCAATAAGAGACGAAGAGAATTCGTTTCATCGATTGGAATTAATCACGTATTAAAGGAGTTTTTTTAATTGATCAAATATAATAATAAATATCTTTTTGGGAACAATTCTATTTCTATCACAGTTCAATTTGCAAAACTTTTTATTTACTTTTATCTTCTGACGTTTATCTGAACATTAATTTCACATTTATTTATAATTTTATTGTTTTTAACGCTTTAAAAAAATCAATTCTAAAATTGTTTTTTCATTTTTTTAGCAATTTAAAGAAAGAGTATGGGCCAAAAAAATGTTTTTTATGTCATTTTCAAAAAAGTTAGGAGTTGGAGTAGGCGTTAATCAAGATTTAATCTTTTTGAAAAACTCAGGAAAGCTTAATTGAAACAAAGTATAAAATATATTTAACTAAAATAAAAATGAAAGATTTAAAAAATCAAATTTTTTAACATGCTTGAAACCACATTATGAATGCCTTCCATAATTAACAAAATGGTATGGATGGGAGCTTATGTTCTTTTGTTAAATAATAGCAAATAAAATTCAAACATCCTAAAAAATAAAACAGAATTTGAAAAAAATTAGCATGAATTTTATTATATATATTTAAAAGTTTTTAGAAATAACTTTGAAATGTTTAAATGTTTTTCAAGTGCTAATAGGCTCACTCACCCGAGGATTTGGTGGCAAATTTTCAATCTTTTTTTATAGTCTATTTATTTTTTAAGTTTTTTTGAGAAACATTTGAAAAATAAATTTTCCAAGAAAATATTTTGTGTCTTCTATGTTTCTTATCAAACCTTAAACCATAAAATACGTTCAAACAGGATTTAGTGATATCAAAATTTTGAAATCTCTCACCACCAGAAAAAACCATTTAATGCTGTTGGAGATAATTCACTTACAAACGTACCTCATGTATCATTAAAAAAATGTTATTTTTCACACAGGTCATAAAGCATGTTATTTTATAGGCAACTTATTGAATGGATAATGAGCAATGCTCCAACTCCATGAGTATCATTTTGGGAATCTTTTGATATATCACTTCTCAAGGTTAAGTGTTTTTGTTAAGCATATGCCTTGTTATTTTAAAATTTCTAACAATATAATACAAAGCTTTCAAAATAAACTTTTTTAAGAAATAGTTTTGCAAAAAGTGTTAATAAAAAAAAACTTGCACTAAAAAATGAACTTGAGAGCGAGTTTAACTGGAAGTCTTTCTTAATTTTGAAAACAGACCTTCTGAAACAATTAACTATTTTTGGAAATTCTTATTATATAAGTATTAATTTTTTTCACTCATGTCAAGTTTTTTTTTTTGTTTCAAATAAACAGCAAAAATCTAAAACATTTTTTATGATGATTTGAATGTAAAAATATGAAGTTTTTGTTTAAATTCCACGTTTTCATCATAAGTTCCAAATAAAAGGAAGAGAATTATTAGATGAAAAAACATCTTTGAGCATTTCAAAGCACTTCCTAATCAACTCACTCATCAAGTTGGACTTCATATTGAGTAGTATTTATCTGTCCAAATGGGATTTAGTATGAACATTGCTTAACTTACTCGAAGTTATAAATCATTCCATATCTTATAATGCACAAATAAAACAAAAGCTTTTTTAGAGCAAAATACATCAGCGTGATGTTGATACTACGAGTAAGATTGATGAGATGATTTGACGCTATTCTGTGTGTTTTAAGATGAGAATGTGCACTGGAAAAAAGGATTATAAATTGAAATCTTGAAATTCAGATAGGACATAACATTTTTCAGTCGAAAAATTTTATTCTAAAAATATTTAGCTCACTTTTTCGACAAAAATAAATCTATATTTATATAGAACATGCGAAACTGGCATGAAAAATAACTAGAAGACAAATTGTAAAGAAGAATTAAATTATGAAACTCGTTCATAATACAAACACGACTTTTCGGGTTTTAGAAGTTTATGAATTGTTTCAATAGACACAAAAACGCTGAAGAAAAATGTAAAAGTTAACTTTCATATGCTTGACTGTTCTTCCTGGCATGTTAGCAAGCATGTGCGCAAATGCATTCAAGCAAATGCAAATTTTCCAATGGCCCTAGATTATCCAAGTAGGTTGAAATTAAACATTCTTTTTCATTTCATAAATGACAAAAAAAATGTCTTAAAGCTCATTTATTGAAAGCATCAAAAGTTACATTTACAAAACATTAAAATAACTCTCGAAAGTAAAATCAATCATTGAAAATTCAAATGACTCCTATGCATAAATATAAACAGCAAATCCTACATACCAATGTAAGAATGGACGGAACATTGAAGAAGTGTGAAGGTTAGTATTGAAAGACAAAACATGTTTAGGTGACTTTCCTTCTCACGATTAATTCGTGCTTCAAATGCTCATGTTAAAACACAAACGTATGTCACTTTCAAATTCTTTTGTAAAATAACTTTGTTAATTTTTGTTAATTTTTTTATTTAAAAAACATTCCAAAATGCTTTAAAATCTCAAATTGAAGTTAGAAATCATATTATTTTGGCTTGAGCCCTTGTTTTCATCCAACCAATATCAAACCCTTTAAAAATTTTCATAGTTTTACAACTAGTTTTTACAAAAATTATTTTATGATTTTACAGTTTTGATTATTATTTTCATATTGAATAGAACTATATTTTATTGAACAAAACATAAAAAGAAGATTATTCATTAAAAACCGAATGTTTTAGCCGACTATCAGCAGCCACCTTAAAATGTACTAGAATGACGACATGAATGCTTTCAACAAATACATGCTATATATGATCTATATATATTTTTAATAGATATAAGTTCAAGAAGCTTTTGAAGCTGAAAGCATTTTTTTAATCAAAGTTTTGAAATTTGATTGAAATAAGAGCACACTTAACGAAAACTAAAACTGACCAAATTTATGAAAGACTCAATTCAACTATTCCATTTTAAAATGAGTATTTTAGATTAAATTGGGTGCATGAAGCATACAGAAAAATCTCAATAGCAGCTTCATGTGTAAGAAATCAAGGAAATGTTATGAATGGCCACAATTTTTATGTTTATTATGCTAGTGAGCAATAACAAGGGTTTGATGTTTGTTAAATGGTGCTTGAAAATTTGAATATTAAACCAAAAAATTTAAACAAAAATACTCTTCATTACCCAAATTTGTGGTTTTTATTTGTTCAAGTTTTAAATTTATTGAAAAAACAATCGCTTTCTATAAAATATAATTTATTCATGAAAAAAAAAATCTGGAAAAAACAAATTGCTGCTACTTTAGCATGGAATAAACCATTCTAGAAAAATGGAATCTTAATGGCAAAGATAGTTGGTAGCGTGGAGTAAAAAGAGCGTTTAAATTTGTTTTAGCATTTATTTTTCTCAAAAGAATAAATTACCAAATATAGGTAATCGATCTATCTAATTGCTGTAAACTAGTTTATAAGATTGATTATATGCTACTTATTATAACAGTAAACTTCTAATAAATAATTATAAATATTCATTTTATAGTGATTTCTAAATTGAAGAAGTTATAAAGATCAAAAATAGCACGTTAGAAAAAGAAGAAAACGATTAAAAAATTGAGAAGCTACAATAAAACTGGCAAAAAACTTCAAATCGCCAAACTTTATAAATCACAAAAGATTCAGCCAGCAAAACTTGAAACAGGAAATAGGAAAAAAAGAAGATAGATCAAAAAATTTGAAAATAAGAAAGCCCATTTTAAAATTTTCAATTTTTGGTAATGTAAATTTATTCGCAGATGTATATTTGTGAGGAAATAGTGTAATGAACACATTGAATATGAAAGAAAATAATTGGTATAAATCAACGGGGGTCATAAATTTACAATAAGATTTATTCAATTTAATGTTTTCAAATTGCAAAAAAATGTGCATCATGTAAATCAGAAAAAAATACTAAATATACGTTGACTCTCATATAACGGGTGTTTAATATTTTTCTTTTAATTCAATATTAACTTTTAACTTTCGTGGTTAAAAAAATAAATTTTTAAATTTATTATTCTGAAAAATTTTCTTTGTAAGTTATTTTTAGTTTTTACAATCAATCATGAAATCTATGAGTTAGGGTGGAAAAGGATTCATGCATAAGAGTCGGTAACTCTAACATAAATATCAAGTTTTAAATGTTTTGCAAAAGAATCTTCTAATTCGAGAAAGAAAATACTAATGCAATAAATAGTGGGTATAACGATCCACAATAATGTGTGAAAACCCATGCTTGGGACCCACTAATACACACCATAGAAAAAAAAAAGGAATGAAATGGAGAGAGCAGCAGGAGTTTACTCTCCGAAATTTAATTTCAAATAACTTTAATTAATATTAAATCTCCATTATCAATCAATTAACTATATTTTTTTAAAATACTACAATAGCTTTAGTTTATATTAAAATCTGTTATCTATGTTTCATTCTAATATTAGTAAAACTGTTTTGATTTTAAAATATACTAATGAGTTATGTCAAAATTGAATTTTTTGAAAATTATAGTTGAATAAAATTTGTTTTACACGTTCTTTTACAAATCTTTTCATAAATCAAGTAGTATATTTCAATAATACTTAAATCAAAAAATAATATTTACAAGCTGAACAAGCAAATAAGCTAAAAGTAATGTTTTTGTCGTTATTAAGCCCACTTTACTAGACCCCAAAACCTGGTTGTGGTTTTTAACTCTTTTTTATATAAATGTGAAATATTTTAATTAAGTAATTTGATGTTTAAAAATATTTTTTTAAAAAATTTTTTAAATATTCCAGCACAACTACTTCAAAGTTGTGACATTATCTTATAAACGTTTGGAACAAAAATTTTGGTTTATTGATAATATAACTCACAAAACAAAATTCACTTTGTGTTTTGTACTACATCAATGACATGTTGACAATTTAAAACTGAAAAAAATACTTTGGGTAATGGTAAAAGATGGAAAACCAGTTGAGAATGAAAGGGATAACTCAGTGTTTTCAAGGCTTTCAAGTATCAAAGAGAAAAAAAAATTACAAAACCTAAAAAAAATTATTCGAAATCTAGAAACTAGAAAAAAACATTAAATAAACAAGTTAGATTTCTCAAATTGGAATCTCGTGACGTCTGAAGGCTGCTAAATGAAGTGTTCTGAGACTCATACATTATTCGCTGGTGTTCTCAAATTTTTTGGTATTCAGTTCTTGTATTATCTGCATTTCTATAATTAATTTTTTAAAATTAAGATTATTCAATAAAATTCAAGCTGGAAAAATGATTACTCATCCAAAAGTTTAAAATTTTAGAAATTTTCAGTTATTTTGGGCTTTAAGTGAAAATGTTTTGAAGTTTTGTATTTTTGAAGCAGACAATTAAGAAGAATACATTATTAAAAAAAGTTGTTGTTTTTGAAAATACTATTTTATGGATATTCCAAGAAAAGTTTCAAAACATCTGGACAATGCTTTGGAATTCAAAAACTTTTTGATGCATCGAGCTATCTTCGAGTTAGATCTCTTCAAAAACATCAATAAACATTTTCAGAAAACATCGAAATTGTTATCATTAATATTCTTTGCTTGTTGGTATTTTAAATTTTTTTATTTACTTTATTTGTAAAATAAGTGTTTTTAATGTTCGCATTCAAAAAAAAAATCTATTTGAGTCATGCATTGTGAGAGTGGACCAAATTGAAAGTTGTATTGGGTTCATAAATAAAATATCTGTCACATTTCATATGAAAGGTCAAACCAACAGGTTTCCATCTCCGAAACAAAGCATTTCATATACTTTAAAAAACTATAATGATTATAGTTTTTACTGGCTTGAAGTGATAAAACTGGAGAAAACTAACTTAACTATTCTAATTTTTTTGAATATTTTTCTCTAAATTATTATTTTTTACTACATATACTTTTAAGTTTACTTTTTTAATTGTCTAAATAACTTTTCGAACATAGAGAAAATTTTCTTGAATAATAGCTTTCAATTAATAAAGTTTAATTGATACATTCAAGAGGATATGATAATTCGATTGTTGAAAAGATTCACTGTGAACCATTAATAACAAGCTCTTCAACGGTTTAATAGAATAGTAAATGCTTATCTGCATAGAAATTTTCATCTTAAAATTGTCAAATTCTAAAAATTTTACACAGTTTAATTTCATAAATCTTATTCTTTTTGAAAACAAAATTTATTATAAACTTTTTCGAATGGTTTGTCCTTTTCAATGGTTTCAGTTCAATTTGAATGAGTACAAGTTTTTAAAATAATAGTGTGAGTCTTTGTATGCCTCAACAAGTTTTTCTTCGAAATGAATGGTTTCAATTAATACTTTTATTTTCTCTTTTTTCCTACATGTTTTAAAATATTTTTGATACAAAATTTGAATTTATGATTATATAACACTTTAAACTGAAGTTATTATGATTACTTCTTGACCACATCATTATCATTATGAAGTTGTCCTCCCATTATTTCGACATAAACCTCATTTTTTTAAAAGTAAATAAGGCTTTCATCATAAATGACTCATAGTATTCTGAATTCATTGTTTGTGCATGTTTCTATACAAAAAATCTAAACACAACAACTATTCATAATTTCAACATATTTTATTTTACCTTTAGTTGTGTTTCTGAGTTGCATGATTACCTGAGAAAATTCAAACACTCATGTATATAATATTTTTTTTAAATTGAAATATGAATATTTCATCATAGGATTTCCATGAAAAAAAATTTAAATCTCAATTGCCTTGGTGTGAAGTAATTAGTTTTTAGAGTTTGATTTATTACAAGTATTCAGACTGCCTTTTTCATGAATATTCATGCATTTTTTAAAGAATGTTTTATTTGTCTTTCTCGATTGACAACTCTGTTTGTTTGTGCTTCATCATTTTCTAAGTTTATATATCTTTTATAATTAGAAATTCGGAGCAGTTTTCTATCAAATTTGTTTTGCTATTCATAAAAATTTTACCAGCTTCATTCAATATAACAAGACATTTTAAATGTCGGAGGTTTGTGTTTTGATCAAAATTCGAAACTTTCAAAAAATGCTTTCTAGGTGCTTTGAGTTTAAGGTTCAAGCCTTTCATGAATTAGACTTTTCCATATTTCTTTTTTTGGTTCAACTAACCACACCTAGTTAATTTTTCAACTTTTAATATTTTAAAAAACCTAAAAAAAGGCTTTGTTCTATATTTTTGAGAACTATAAGTTTTTATTAAGTTAAGGAAATAAATTTTTAACATTAACATAATGATTTAAGTCAAAATGTCGGAAAAAACTCAAAATTTCAGTGTATCAGCATTTGAACAAGAAACTTTCACCACATTTATACAAAAGAATTAGCAAAAAAAGAGATTTTTCATGATTTTAAACGTATTATTCGATTAATTTCTCGATATTGAGACATTCAAGAAAGTCTTATATCATGAAAATGTTGAAGTTGACACTGTTATAAACACCATTTCAATACATTCAATTTTATATTAAGTAATGTGTTGAGTAATTGAAAATTAATTTTAATTTCATTTTTTATGATTTTTATTGAATCTCGTAGTTTTTTCATTAGAAATGACGAAGACTAGAATCAATTATTATTGATTTCATTTTGATCAAACTATGCAGGGTTGAAAAAATTTTATCAAGCATTTTCATCATGTGCTCATAATATCACATTTTCAAACTTCAATAGAAGTTTGAAAATGTGATATTATGGTTTATATCCAAAAAGAATTTTTTCTAACTTTTTTGTTTCAATGAAAAAAGCTTTTTATAGAACTTTTTTGTTTCAATGAAAAAAGCTTTTTATAGAAGTTTTTTATGATAAAAGTAATTATTCCGAATACTTCAACATTTTAATTTTCAAAAAACTCTAAAATTTTGAACTTTGTTTTTGATTCATGTTCGAATTCAATTTTAAATGCACAGCTATTAGGCAAATTACGGCAATTAAGTTTTTTGCTATAACATTCAATACGTTTTTGACATCTATTTCTGTTTTACATGAATGCTTTATAAATACTTTAGAATATTTTGTTCTAAAAACCCTTTAAATGACAAGACTTGTTAAAATGAGAAATTTAACATATTGCTATACAGGAAACCTTTATTTCTCATCTCTTTACAGTGCATCATTGAGTAAATGAAAGTGACAAATTAATCAGTTTTTTTAAATAAAATTGAATATTCAAATAAAATAATAAATGATTTGAAGTTTTGAACAACAACAAAAAATAGTTTTAAAATTCAAATTAATTTAATTTTTATTGAATTTATTCCATATTGCAAAACCATAACTAAAGTTTTTGTGAAAAGTAATTGAAAAATCTTATAATAAAGTGAGAAAATCTTGGGAACTAATCTCATCATATCAAAAACCTTTTAAAAAAAACCTTTTTAACTGTTTTTGAACTAAGTTTTACTAAAAATTATTTTGAATTACAAGCCCTAGTATTAACCTAGAAACAATACTCATATAAAAACTGGCAGTTGGGTTTGAGTTAAAAATTTCCAAATCAATAAAAAGGTTTGAGATTTTCTAATTTCTTTGATCTAGCGAATGAATAGTTTGATCTTGGAAAAAGTCAAAGTTTAAAAAACAAAAATTTAGATTTCTAATTGGTCAAATATTTAGGTAATTAATGGATTTATCTGTTTACTCGAAATATCTCGTAATCATCTAAAACTAAATCTTACGCTTCACATTTTCCACTAAAATCTTGCCATATTATCCGAACATCGTGAAAGGAACAAAATGAAATACAATTGATTTTTCATATTCTGAAGATATTCAACTACTAAAATTTTCATTAAAACCACTCATAGCTCAAAAGGCACTTACTTTGAATAGACCTGTTTCTTCTCAGCGAAGTAACTCAAAACGCTAGTGCACACTTTGAAAAACACTCAAAAGTTTATCACTTTGTGTTTTATTTTATTATAATATCGGTTCCTATTGATCCACTTAAAGTTGCTTTTTTTTTAAATTATTTCAAAAGTTTCATTATGTTGAATTTTTCTACCCTAAAAACTAAGAAACAAGGAAAAAGTTCAGTTAAGAGTTCACAAAACAACTTTCTGTCAGTTGTGAAAGTGTGCTCTAGCGAATTGCTCATTTTTTGAAATCTCACTGTTCTAGTGAACGTCTTTAAACTTCATTACATATATCAACCCTCTAGTGGAAAAAATCTGATTGGACAAATTTTTCATACTACACCATTTTGAAACTTGATACATTTTTTCAAAATTATTAATTTTCATATTTTTGTTTGCATGGACGACATAACTGTTCAAATATCGTTTTGTTTCCACACAAAAATTGAATCCAAAGTGATTAACATCTTTTAAGCCATTCGTATCAAAACCGCTTTATTCAAACATATTCATCCAGATAGAGATAATTTTATAAAGAGCTTCCAACTTTAATGAAGACCTAAAAAACCAAGAGGTCTAATAAAAAATAATGGATCTTAATTGGAGCAATTAAGAAAATAGTGTGGAGATAATTAAGGTAGTGATTGTAAAAAGACAAATACATTGACATCGTAGAGGTTGGTTTTGAAGTGATTGACAACTCAGTAAACGTTGTACGAAGTAAAATCTCATCTCTAAAAGACTATGATTGGCTGAATGTTTTGATTAACTCCGCCTTTTTAGTCGTCTTGGGAACCGCTATAGACCGCCTTTATACGTCACTTGGGAAGATTGTATGTGTTGGTGTGTGCGTTTGGTGTGATGTGCTGTGTGTTGTATGTTTGGATACATTTCTCGTATTTTAATGTGACTAGTATTTCATTTATAAGTTTTTCACTATAATCATATTTGTTCTTTGTGTGTTTTTCAAATAAACTTTCATACATTTCAAGCTTATGCTTGTTTGATTGTTTTCAAAATGATTTCATAAAATTTTAAGTGCATATGGGAGCAAAATTTTAATTTTTGACTGTTGTAGAATTGAAAATAATTTTTTTGAATAAAACGTTAAGCTCCAAATAAACTCATTAGTCAATAAATAAAAGTAAAATTGATACTTTGTTCTAATAAAAACTTTTCAATTCATTAACCTATAATTATCAAAACCTCAAATGTTCTAAATTTTTATAAACATGTATTTTAGCTAGCAATAAAACTTACTTCTGCTAATTAATGCAGAATTATAAGAAATGATTTTTTTTAACTTGAAACATATCGTACTTTAATTCAAAAATCAGTCTATTACACTCAACATAATTGAAGTCATAAAATGATTGCAGAGTGACAACACAAAACAAATAAAAATTATTGATGCTCTCAAAATGAATATATTTTTCAAAGATTTTCGCGTTTTCAAATTGGCAGTTTAAAAATATGGTTTAAAAATAATAATTTATTTTGAACAAAAACATAGATTATATTTTTATTATTAAAAATTAAATAAAATTTTCTAAAATATTTAAAGCTCACAACTCCAAAATATGAAGAAGTAAATTAGATTAAAAAATTTCAATTTAAAAATATGATTAACTATACTCAAATACGAGTTTATAGGAAAAGCGAAAATAAACTCATGAGCACACACACTATGATGGTGCAGATGAAACGGTGTTCGCCTTCTTTAAAAGAGTTCAGCTATATAAAGCACGGATTACTAAATGTTATGATTCTTTTAAATTATGATGAAAGAAACAATTTGTAGTTGTCATTTCCAGATTATTAACATTCAAAAACATCATTATAAATGAGTTTAATTCGAAACTCAACATTAACTTTGTACACTTTCATTTAAAATTTTCAAGGTAGAAAAGAAATTTGCTTAGAGTTTATTTGCTTATAGTTTAGAATACAAGTGGAATAATGAACATTTTGTTTTATAACTTTTCTTAAAGTTGTCTATACTAAAAGTTATATAAGTACATATAAAGAAAGTTGAAAGATTTTTGAAACTTTATTGAAAGATTTTTTGTTTGATAAGCTTTCAAACGGATTTAGTATCACAGTGTGGGAAATACGAAAACTATAAAGCTTCTATAAAGTCTTGTTTCTCCAGTATATTGAATCAATTATAACTTTTCAAAATTTGTTAAAACTTTCAAATAAAATATCATTCTAAGCCATCAAAAAGACTTTCCATCCAAACACCATTCCGTCCCACACCAACATTATGAAACTAGCGGTGTCTCATAAAATTTTAATAAGGTGAACTCTTCTGCAGATACATTCAACGATGGGGAGTTTGAGGATCTCAACATAGCTATTTAAATTATATCTTGTTTAAATGTCTTGTGCAGTACAATTTAATAACCTAATGAAATTAACAAGTTTGTTTTGAAAGAGTTAAAATAGTAGTGCAAACATAAATAAAAAAGCTTTCTAACATCCTCCAAACTGTTTTCTTGTTTGAAAGCTGCATAAAACATAATGTTTGCCCTGCAAGAATCTTTGAACCACCAACGCAGTGGCAATGCCCTTAAGAACTTCAAAGAAGAACCTCTCATAAGCCACCACCACCTGCATGGCAATGTCCGATCTTGGATGCAATCTACCACTGCTGCGGCAGTTGCTGCGGAGTAAGTTATTGAGGAGATTATGCAACATTTGGTTTGAAGTTTTACTAAAAAACGCTGTAAATTTGGGTGCATACGGCTTAAGATGGAAATTTGCTCGTTTAAATCTATCTGGTTTTTAGTTGGGTAGCGTGAATGGGTCCAGTTTTGTTAATCTTATTAAATAATTCAGCTCGTATTCAATATTTTTATGAAAGTAGGTAGTTTTTATATAATTTATAGATTTTTTATAGGTTAAAATCAACAATACAAATATTTTTATTAAATGTGTAACATTTATCATTAAAAAAGTATAGTTTAAATCTTTCGAGATGATAAAAATCTTTTTGAAAGAATTAGTGGAAAGCATAAAAAATCTTTTAATCTACAAAATTTCAAACTCTTTTTCCACTTTCTTCTTATTTAGTGGAACAGTTTTTGTTGAAATGATTTCATATATAGAACGTTGCTAAAAAATATAATTTTCCAATAATTTGAGAAATATTAACGAAAATTGGAAGTTTGAAGTTGAAAAGTACAAAGCGACTTTCTGTATTAAAACAAGAAGCATAATCTACACCAGAGATTTGAATATAAAAATCGTTTACAAATAGCATTCTTGAGAAACAAAAAATTACTTTAATTTTTTAATAGTTATAATATAAAGAAGTTTCGGGTTGATGACGAAAATCGCCACAATGACTTTTTAAAATTAAAACAAGTTTTAAATTCTCAAAACTTGTTTAAATAATTTTTCTTTTGTTCGCAAATGGGTTTCCAATTGAGTAAACGAGATTCTTTTTTCATACTTTGCATTATAAGAATTTTTATTATTTTGATTTTAAATGTTTGAAAACTATTTTTTCTTTAATTTCAAAGTGGAACCAATATCACTTCAGTACTATTTTCTATATCTTAAAGACTTCTTCAGTATTTAAAAAAACCGCTTTCTTCTTTTAATAATCAGTTTTTAAGTTTTTTTTTCTTCGATTTAGCCTCCATATATTCAATTAACCTCCAATCGACCGAGCTTTCCATTGCATTCAGCCAGCTTATCTAGTTATCGCCACCCCTTTGCAATCACCATCAATTCATTTGATCATTCCTCATTTTTGTTTTATTACAGTCGAAAGTTTATTTGGTTCTTCTTATTTTTTGAAACCTGATTTTTTCTAACTCAAAAAATCAAATCGTGTGTATGAATCGATGTATTAATTCATTTTTATCAACGGAACATTCGGAAACGTTGAAAAAAACATTTAAAATAGTCATTCAAAATTAGTTTAAAGCAGTTTTTTTTTTGCAATGCTTCTTATTTAGTTTGATAGTGTATGATGGCTTTTAAATATGAAGTCTCAACAAATCTTCAATCAAAATCAGATCTATCTACAAAGAAGTTTAAATATTTTTTTTCATAAATTTTCAAATTAAGAGCCTTGATTATAAATATTTAACAGAATGGGGTTGAGTAGAGCGCATTTCGAGAAGCAGCCCCCTTCGAATCTACGTAAAAGCAATTTTTTTCACTTTGTTTTAGCCATTTATGACAAGCAGGGCCAACCAGTTGAAATCGAAAGAACTGCTTTTATAGATTTTGTAGAAAAAGAAAGGGTAAGTTACATAGAAAAAATTTTTTATAAAAATAGTTTTTCCACAATTTTTCATTTTCCGAGACAATGATTAAATTTTTTTACATTTATAATGAGATAAAATATGGTCAGTCGCGCTTATAACACTGTTTCATGGTGCAGTTCATTACTCTATAGGGTGTTAAACCAGGTTTCTGGGTTGTTTTATTTTTAAGAAAAATTTTAATTGTATAAAACTAATTATCTTTTCAATAAAATGTTATCAAATAATTTAATTGCCTTTTATTGGATTGAAGGAAAACGATGGCCACAGAACAAACAACGGAATCCATTATCGATTACAACTTCTTTTTCACAACGGTGTCAGACAAGAACAAGACTTATATGTTAGACTCATCGATTCATCTTCAAAACAAGTGAGTTTAAATTAAAAAGTTTATCAATTAAT
This sequence comes from Pterobdella sp. o SKG-2022, assembly GCA_964035795.1. NCBI lineage: Eukaryota > Metazoa > Annelida > Clitellata > Hirudinida > Piscicolidae > Pterobdella > Pterobdella occidentalis. Next base: position 12,534,735 of record OZ038320.1, read on the forward strand.
ACATTGTCGCATACGAAAGAGTTAGGAGGAACTAGGTCTTAATTTCAGATACCCTTCGTCTAACCTACATTTAATTCAATGTGTTTTGCTTTTTTTTTCCAGTATGCGTTCACATTTTCAAAAAATTTTAAGTATAAATTTATATTGAAATTTTTTAAAGTTACAACTTTCGATTTTTAAATCTAAAAAAAGGCTTTTACAAAATCCGAATTCTCATTTTGAGAAACTATATTTTTTCCAGTCTATCAAAATAATTTTAAAATCATTTATCCAAAACCTACTCTTTTCATCCGTTCATCCATATTATCGCCTGCAAAAGGCGGTTTTGAACAGCCGAGCTACCATCTGTCATCACCTTTGCATATGTGCTTCTTGTGTGTACATGTGTGCACTATTTCTGTGTATTTATTGGTGTTACTATTGATATTGAGGCTCTGAATAATATTGTTTTTTTGCCGAACTTCATAAGGTTTATATGATTTACAATTTCAAATATAACACAAAAAACAGTTTTTGAGTAGATTATATTCTTCGACCACCTAATGATTAAGTTGTCGTCTGTTATAAAATCTTTAGGTTTTTAAAAAAATATATATGAGAATATATTATTTTTCTAAAAACTCAAAAAATATTAATAAAAAACTACATTCATTGAGATTTTCAAGTACCTATTTTCGAATTATTTTTAACAAGACATTTCAATTTTCAAAACACAATTGTTTTGATTTAAACCAAAAAATTATAATTAAACAATCATTCAAAATTATTAGTTTTTTCATGATAGAAACTGAAAAAAAGGCTTGGTTAGGAATAAAAATTCAATTGACTTTTAAGTCAAATGGCTGTGTGTAAGAAGTAAAAATTACTTGATAGAAACTTGAAAAAATTTAATTTTATTTGGAAAAATTGATTTATACACTACTTTAGTAATTTTTTTCACTATAAAGATAACTTGAATCTAGTAAAGTATGTTACAAGCAATTAGCTTTTAAGCCATGTACTAGAATCTCAGTTAACTAAATGCTTAATAGGCATACTCTTGAAAATAAATTTTGAGAAATTTCAAGTAGCATCTTGAAAACTTTTCAGGGAAAAATCAAAATAATAAATGAAATAAATTAGATATTTAGCTAATCATAAATGTACCAATATTTGAAGTGTTTTTCGGAGAAAATTTATCAAAATTTTATTCGTTATAAATATAATTTAGAGAAAAAACATTTCAAATAGTTTTTTTCTTGAATATGCTTTTTAAATAACTTCGCCTTCTTTCAGAGACACATTTTATTTCCCACTTCTCTGGTTGAAGTTTCTACAAACTTTAAAACAACATAACATTTGAAGCTACTTTTGAAGTAACATGAGCACATAAGGCGTAAATTGACAGTGTCTCACTAAGTGCCGTTCTGCGCAGAGATGCATTTCTTATGCATATCATATCATACACTTAATTTTGAAAAATTTCTATAAAGTTCATTTTCAAAAATTTATAAAAATATACGACAGTTGTAGTTTGATAAAAATGCAATGAGAGATTTTTTTGTTTTACAACTATAACTAAAGCTGGTTTAAGTTTAGAAAACTGAAAAAATTAAAAATAATTATCGAAAACTATAAAGTTTAAACAGAAAAATTAAAACGTTGAAATTCAACTTCACAAAACTACAACTTCAAACAATATTTGTAAACAGCAATCTCAAAAGCATACATTAAAAATGAACAAAGGATTTTAATGCACTGTGGAATACAAAAGGTAGAATCGAAGAGCATTAATTACCTCACTCTCTAGTGTTACATAATTCTTCGCGAACGACATCTTAACTTTTTGACTGTAAGATCTTTGCGGGTAGTTAATTGTCTAAGGCATTCTTTGAGATATTTACGATCTTTTGATTCTGCCGAATCGATTTAACAGACGGTCGAGAAATGTTATTATTGGAAATGAGAAAAAAAATTATTAAATTAAAATCAAAAAAATACTTCAATAATAGTACTATATAACCTTATTTAACTTTTAGTTTATGTGAAATTTTCAAAATTTTAGTAAACTGAGTAATCTTTTTATCAAAAAAAAATTTAGCTTTCTATTAAGTTGGAAATCTTTGATAATTATTTCAAAAATACTAACGCTAAAGACAAAAGGTCGAGAAGATAGAAGGCAGAGGGCACATCAAAGGTGGGTGTAGCTTAAGGAGGAGAGATGATGAAGTTAAAAGGACGTGAGAGGATGCTGATGAAGTTATATGGCAGGGCGGTGACAGAAATGGGAGAAAAGCCAATTAATATTTCAGAAACATTTTGAAGAGTATAAGCAAAAAATGCATTTTAAAAAATCATTTACTAAATTGAAAGGGACTAATTCATTTCATATGTCATTTTAAAGTTTAAAAACATATTTTTTTTACATTAAAAAATAAAATTAAAATATAGTATCAAGTAACACAGCTTCACTTCACATTTCAGTTTAAAATATGATTAAACGATAACACCCAAATTGAAGGTGATAGTGTATGAAGGGCAAGACAAGAATCCAGAAATGTGTCGAGTTCTTCTCACTCATGAAATTATGTGCAGGTTAAAATGAAAGATGATACATGATTTATAAAATCTCACTCTAATGGATTTTAATTAGCTTGAATTACAATAAAATAATGAGATCCTTTTATTAATACGAAGCATTTTTTTAAATTTCATTGATGGATGTTTTGGAATGTAATACAATTTTTAAATAGAAAAGCCGATAAAAGATTTTTGTTAACCATTAAATAATGTACTGCAAACAATTCAGTTTTAAATTGGTTAAAAAGGTTTTGAGACAACTCGAAATACTACAGTCGTTGTTGTGACAAAAAAAGTTGTGGCAACCGAAACGAAACACCATCTGATCCAGTTATCATTGATAGGTCAGTCGTCTGTTTGTATCCATTTGTTAATAACTTCAAAAGTTCATTACAAGCTATAATCAAAACTTATTTTTTAGTTATTTATAAAATATCAAATTGTTAATACTCTTCGTTGTGTTTTAAAATTTCATGATTTCTAACTTTTCAAAAATGAGTAGAATACATTTTTCCATTTTTTATTTTTCTGTTTCATTCTGTTGCATTCTATCATGTGTTTTTTTTCAATTTTTAATGCATTTCAAATTGTTTATTTTCGTCTAAAACGTGTGTCATATTAGATATTGAGCAATTTTCCATTAGTAAAAGGCATAATAGTATGTTGTGTGCTTTTTCAGTAGTACTTTTTAAAAGAGGTAAAAAAATAAATTTTCAAGATTAATTTTATGAAGCAAAAACTTTAATGGTATTTTTCTGTTGCACATCCGTCAAAAGCATTGTCTCTTCATCAACCTCCATCCTCCTTGGCCTTTGACTCCTGCTATTTGCAACGTCATCATAATAATGACATATGTTACTTCTTCAATGAAACATTCTCTCTATTCCTTTATTGTTGTTTAATGCCCGAAAGCTTTATATTTTAAAATTATGAAAAATATTTTTAAACCTTTTAAGCGTAACCTCAAGAATTTCTTTTTCAATTAACTTATGTTTGAATGTCACTTCAAACGAATTGTCTTTATTTCGACATCTCGTGAAACATGTGATGTCATAGAGGTGCTGACGTCACTGTGATGTAAGCATTGAGTGCTGCATGAACTGACCACCACGTGACCGAATGCGCATGTGCAATTATGGAGTTTGATCTGCGTATTGGAATACAATCTATGAAGAATCCTATCAATCATCAAACGTTATGCTAATTCACTTCAAATACCTTAGTTCAAAAAAAAATAATGTAAAAATTATCTGAATGTTTACAATGAAAGTTTCGTTGATTTTTGACAGTGATCTGCAAAAAGAATTAAATACAAATAAAAAAAATGTCTCCGTAAGATATGGAAACAAAATGTTGACAAGGATGATGATGATGAGTTTAGTGGTAAAGTCGCATGTACGAATGTGATATTGGCGCTTAGAAAACAATTTAATGAGTTGGATTCTCTTGGGAAGGAGTAGTAGTGATGCCAATCATGAAGCGGTCATTCCATCAGTGATGCAAAAAGACAAGGTGCGAGTGAGGCTTTCAAAAATCATTAAAAACAGTAACTGAAATTTCTGTTGAGTTTAGGAATTTTATTAATAAACTAAAGGAAAAATTCTGAGAAATGTAAATATATGTAGCAGCTGTACATTATAGTTCAGAAAAGCATGATTGAATGCCGTATCTTTACCGACTGTCAGACAAGCTTTAGAAAGTTTAAGAAAAACCATTCAATTATTTGAACAGTAAAAACGATAAAATTATTTTGAAACCTTTTCATATATTTTGAGAAAAATATTTTTATTAAAAAAGTAATTCAAATAGAAATAAACAATAAATTATTTAATTTCTTTTTAATTTATTTTTTATAGAAAATTCCAGTTTTTATCTATTACAAACTTTTAAGCGCAAAATTACTGAATAATAATAATTGAGAATTTAAATTTTTAAACTTTTGAGCCTTCAAATCAAATGTTCTGTTTTTAAACTCTAAATCCATACTCATCCAAACCATAAAAGGATCAGATATTTAGCTGCATTAACAAGCAAATCCAAAACTCAATTAAACTTAACACATATTAGAAATAAAACTTCTCATTCATTTATTCCTCCACATATCAAATACCACGTGGTCATTGAGGTGCATCGCTTCTGATTGATGGAGCTCATTTGAGGGGGAGCTCTGGGAACTGTGGCTTTATCAGTTGCAAACATTTTCACCTCTGACCTCAGCATTATGATCGTAACTATTTTTTATATATTGTTCTCGTAATTGTAATTTCGAGGTTGGTTTTTATAAATATTTTTTGGAATTATCTTTCGCTTGGAATCTTTGGTAAACACATTTTAGACGTTATTTATTACTCTATTATCACCAAAAAAAGATTAGAATTATACAGATTATATACAAATTTTACATAAAATTTTTGAATAAAAAAATTTTTTAAAAAAGATCAAACAAATCAAAATAAACCAACTTGTGAACATACAAAATCAAACAACCACAAGAGAATAAGAAATTGATTTGGTCACCCGACCTGGGTCAATACAGGCAAAAGCCACTAAAGGGTGGTGAACTGTAGTCCTTACAGATATCCCTTATGTTAGCTCGTTGTGATCTCAAATCTAAGTTTTTATAAATATGATTGTTTCAATTTCATTCTATATGTAGTTTATATAGTACATTTTTGAGGTTTATCTTAAATACTTTTTTAGTAAGATGCTCAGACCACATTTACTAGTCATTATGAATTTACCATCATGTTTTGATAGTTTTGATTACAAAAATAGTTTCATTCCATCATTTTTCGCTTTCACAATAGAATATCTTTTTTGTTTTTCATCTCTTTTGATAAACATCTTTTCTCATCACCATAGTTAACGCAAGCGTATAACCTATCTAACGTTACATACACTAAAGTGTATATATACAAGCGTATATGCACATGTTGGGAAGGCATATCGGTTGGTTAGATCCCAGGGGATGCATAAAATTTTCTTGTACATTATGTGTGTTTGTACGTCTGTTTGTTTGCTCCTATAATGAGTTCAAACGGATGTTTTTGTATACAACCTGCATATTTTAATGTTATATAAGTCTTCGATTACTCAAAAATAAAGATTCAAGTACATTGTATAACTATGATAAAGTTTCCATTACTAAACAAAGTCACTTCCATCACGAGCTGTCGTATTAATGTACATTTTTATTTATATGAAAGTGCCATTAATCTCAACACCCTATCTTCATTATATCTCTTCGGCATTCTAAGAAGACGCTGTTGTGCGTATATTGGTACGGGTTTATTTTGAAATAATTCATAAAAATTGAAACTAGTTTAGTATAAATTCAAATAAAACTCCGATTTTTTTTACAAGTTCAAAAAAATCAATTGTTTTTTCATTGATAAGTTTTGAAAGATATTCATTTTCAATGATATATTAATTCTTTCCACTTCTATTCAAGACTCGGAATTAAGCTTGAACCAATGGATATAGGTGATATTGTTTTTTTGTAGATTAAAAATACATATTGAATGGTAGGTTTATTTAGTACAGATAACGTTTTTTTATAAAACATTATTCTACGTGAAGTTTTTATATTACTAGTTTGTAAGTTGAAAAAGAAATTACAAATAGAAAAAAATGCGGAACACAATTTCAAGAGCCACTGCACACACGTGTATCTTACAAAGTGATAAAAAGAACCATGTAAACGTTTTTTAAGTTTTGATGAAAAAAAGAAATGAAAAATTTGAATAATTTTTATGAAATTGTCGATAAAAAGAGTTATATCCAGTTTTCTGAAAATTTTCTATGAATGGTTTTATCATAGTAAGTTTTCAATTTTTCGACGGATCTTTGATGCCAAAAGTTTTCATAAAAAAATTTCAAAATCGTGGTTTCAGTAAAAAATTCAATTGTTTTAGTGAAAGACATAGTTATATTGTGCAAAGAATCGCACTTTGAAGTTTTCATTTTGAGAATTTTTGAACTCTTGAAACAAAAGTTTCTAATAGTTGCAGTATGTTTCTAAAATTAAAAATCTAAAAAATTTCATAATACACATTTTAAAAACATTTAAACTTTTTAATAATTTTTACTTATTTAATTTGAAAATAGGGGAAAAATTATAATTAAATTTTAGATAAGTTCTTTTTGAAAATTTCACTATAGCAAATATGTTTGAACTATAATTGGAATTTTTCAATAAAAAAAAAAATATATTTGAAACAAAACTCACATAATTCCATACGTCATCTCAATTGTCCTGCATAAAAGAAGTTTCAATAAAATAAAGACTTCAATGAATCAATGGGCTGCAGAATGGATGTATGTATAAATGGACAGACATATCTATCATTCTTATATTTTGGATTTCAAAACATGTTTTTTTTCTTTCGATATTGCATTGATTTAGAAAAAGCTGTACCTATTTAAAACGTCTTTGCTAAACTAATGTTTTATTCCTCAAATGAAATGGAATCTTACTTTTTATTGAAAAAAGTCGTCATTATTCATTTGATAATAAAATTATTTATATATAAATATATCATAGAAATATTTCGCACAATTAAGTATTATGATAATCACTTTTAATTAGCTTGATGTAGCTGTCGCATGGAAACATCAAAAGGACACGTCAGCAAAACATGTCCATTGCTTTCTGTATGTGTTAAAACATGTGAAACGAACACATAAACATGCACACAAATAAACCACATGAACACAAAAGCACACCAAAGTACTACACATGTTCCCTACTCTCATATGCAAATTATTCAACACTAGATGTGCATTAACTCTCATCTCCACCACACTAATCTTAATTTCATCTTTCTCTACCCTAATGCATAAAACAATCCCCATCAATGCGCTTCAATATTTTCCTTAGAAGTTCAGGTAATTATTTTAAAATAATCATCATAAGATAATGAGAACGAGCATTTTAAAAGGCTAATAACAAGAAATAATCTAAGCTTGAAACCTTTTAATATTGAACTCTTTTGAGAATGAGACACGAAATCGCCTCTTAAAGCATGAAAACATTACCTAAAACCACATCCCGATCTCCCTTCGATTAGTACATTACATAAATAGCACCGAGTGATGATGTGGCATCTTCACTTGTTGTGTGCACAATGGCCATCACATTGGTGTCCTTCACTGTCATTCTTTTGTTCTGTGGTCTTGTTACTTTCATTCTATCTTTTTTGTATTGATTAAGTTGTTTTTATTTAATTATTAAAAAATTGAAATTTTTTCTCATTTTCGAAAAATGCCTTTAGTGGGCCGAATCGATAAAAAAATTAATAAAGTTAATGTAAGAAAAAAGCTTTTACAGTTTGTTCACTTAAGTATGTGTTTATTGAATTGTTCAAAACAACGTTTCGAACTTGAAATTTAAATGTTCATTTACTTGATTTAAAAAAAAATTTTTTAAGACATAAACTGATTAAATAGTTTTCTTAATTTATCAAAAATAAACTCATTCAAATAATTTTATAGAAAAGTTTCAAACAATCGTCACTTTCCTTTTGTTCTTTTTGCACTTCCCCACACATCTGAACGTCAGGTTGTTATCAAGTAACATTAGACATCTGTATATAGTTGAACTGTCCGTTAGTGGAGGAAGACACAATTAAGTGGAATGAAGTTAAGTGTATCGGATAGAACGATTATAAAAAATTTTAAAAACTCTATTTTTATCAAATGAGCAACTGGAAAACATTGAAAGATTTTCAATAATAATAAAAACTTTTTATTAAATAGGATTGGAATTTTTTGATTTTTGTCTACAGATCCAATCTAAGTGGCTGGGCCCACACACCAATAAAAACAATAAAACTGCTGTGCGGTGGAACTAATGTCTAGATAGTAATATAAATTCACGTATAAACGCAGATTCTCACGTTTAATTGAACACATATCTACAAATCGCATACAATAAAACCAAGAATCAATGAAGAAAAGATAAATTGAAAATATATATCAGTGAATTTTATAATCGAATGCATGGTTTTTGAAAAATTATTTTGCTCCTTGATCAGTAAAATTTATATTTCTCATACGTACCTTAGTTGAAATTCCAATTCATTTGTATATTTATTCAATTTCTTATGAAATCATAATTGCTTTAAAATAATTTATCTAAATGCATTTTTAATTTTATTTCCGAAAAGCTAATATAAAACTGTTGAGAATTTAAATTTTTGCAAATTATGAATATTTAATTCGACTTAGACTAAATTTATTAACTCCACTAGAAATTTATCTTCAGCTATTTAATTTCCAAAAAAAAAATGGAAATTTAAAAATTTTAAATTTTTTAACTGAGATCTCGGAACAATAATTGCAGTTTAGACTTTCAATTTAAATCGACCTTTGATATTTGAATAATTTAGATTAATTTTTGTGGCAGCATTGTTTTTATAAAAATTATAACTTGTAGCAGTATAAAAAGATCATTATTTATTAAATCTTTTATTATTATTATTATTCTCAACTCTCAGGTTCTTTTTAAAATTCTTCATGAAATGCAATCAAAACTGTTTAAAGAACGCTGGGAATCCTCGGGACATGCGGAGGTTCCAGGTAAGATCCATTAGATAAGTTGAAGAAATTATTAAATCTTTATTGAAGCTTTGAAGTAGAAGCTATTATTTTCTTTGAATAAAACTTTGAACTTGAGAATAAAAAGCCAAACCTACATTTTTTACAAAAAATTTATTAGGTGAGATTATACTGGCGTTAGTTCCAAAGTGGATAAATCATTATTATTTATTATGATACAATCTCAATTTCTAAACCTTCAATTTTTGGTATATTCACTGAAAATTATTGTCTTATATATTTCGAATACTAACAATGAATCGTAAGTTGATAACTGGTTAGTATTTTCGAAATTTCATAGTGTTTATTGTTTTTATAGTTTTTTTGTGAAAACTCATTATGAAATAAAATGATACTTTTTTTAAACGATTCATTTTTTATGAAACATAAATCGAATAGGGTTCATGAATTCCATAAAGTTTTTCATAAGATTTATGTCTATATATCATTTCTTATTTGATAAACACTCACAAAGCTTTACGCTTTCAAAAGATAATAGAGGTTCACGTAATGATATTTAAAATAATATCACTTAGTTCAAATTAGTTAATTACTATAATTTAATTTTAAAATAAACTGTTTTAAATAATTCTGAAGATAAAATGGTTATAAATCATAAACAGGAAAACTAAAACCATCAAAATTTCAAAAGTAAAAGGCAGATTTTTCAAACTCAAATCTTTATGAATAATGTTTAAAGTTTTTCGCTCCCTAATTCGGTCCTATTAATAGAATTTTTTTTGAAAACTTTTGAAAAATTTTTTCATGTTTCCACACTTTGATTTGTGAAAATTTTTCTGACTGCAATAATTAAAAGTTATGAAATAAAATTCAAAAAACATTTGCATAAAAGATTTATTTTAAAAAGTAAGTGAAGCTAAGAGATTTCAAAGATAGTATGACAGTTTTTTGCTCATTTATGACCAGTTAAATATCTTTCGAAAAAGTGATGTCTCAAAATGAAGCCGATACGTTGCAGAATATATGTACACATATATTGTGGGCCTCGATACATAAAAGGGTACTGGTATTGTTGTTCTTCAAACTTTTTGGCACATCGTTTTGACAAATAAACCCTAAACCTGAAAGTAGCCAAAAAGTTTTACATCATCTACAATAAGATATGGCGTGGCAAATGAACGAGAAATGATTTTTTCAATCTGTATATGCACCCAAATCTCTATGCCCATGGAATGCCTTGAAGGCTCCATACAAAGCAGTGAAAACATATTTAAAAAGTAGCTTTCATGAAAAATTCTTTTCCGAGTTTTATTTTATTTTGAATCCAGAGTTTTTTGAGAAATGAAATTTTATTTTAAAAATTGAATTGTTTTATAAACAACTTTATTTCACATAAACTTAGATTTCTCTTTTCAGTCATGTTAAAATTTGTGCTAAATACTTTGAACTGTCACAAACAGATAGAAGTTCAGTTTTTTTTGAAAATATATTATGATTTTTTACACTTTTATATTAGGATTTTATTTTTAAAACAAACGACAAGCCTTTTCAGTGCCATGTCAAGTTTTTAGCCATACGACATATAGGGTCAACCCATGCATGCCCACAAAATAAAATTATGCCGACGCTAGTTGAATGAAATCTAGTTTTAATAAATATTGAGTAAGTCAACTATTAGGTCTCACCAAAATGGGGTTTCGGTTGCATACCACTTCATGCGAATCATTAGAAAGCTGAATGATAAAGTAGAATGTAAACAATTTAACAGAAAGAATCAAAAGTTTGAAGAATAGCAAAAAAAAATTTCAATCTATAAGGACTGTGAAGGATATCTTAATAACAGCTTTTTTTTCATGTATATTTGTATCATTAAAAACACATGCAGGTAGCGATATCAGCAACACCTAGCGTAGAAGGACCCTTATTGGCCTACTCAGATAACATGTTTGTTCACAATAACTCTAAGCACGGAAGAAGGGCCAGAAGACTCGATCCTTCAGAAACGGGTTTGTGTTCTTTCATATTTATCAAGCCCATCGTTGTGTAATTTATTAAGCATGCTTGCAGTTTGAAGAAAAAATTTGCTATGTTTCTAAAAAGATTTTAAGAAAACCTTTGAAAACCTTCAAAGTTTAGAAAAACATGAATTTTATTAGTTTTTAGTACATTTAAATAATATCATATAAAAAACCATTTAATCTAATTCGAAAATTTGATGATAGATTTTCAAAATTATTATTTGAAACTACATTTATTTTCGACAAAAAAGAAAACTTCTAACTAAATTATAATTAAAATAATGCACAACAAATTCTGATAGAAATGTAATTCGATGCAATTAGATTTTGATATGAAAGTTATTTGCCGAATTACATTGCATTATCAAAGTCTTTTGATGACTAACGTCCACATCAAAAATTACAACCAGACTACCACAATACTATTTACTTTATTCAAAACACCATATGTCTTTTATTTGCTCTCTAAATAACCTGTTCAATCAGAAAATAACATAAATATAGCTATTCCCCATTTAAAGTGTTCTAATTCAATGTAAAATATTATCTATAAATATAAGTTAAATAAAACTTGTATTCTGCGCATAGAAGTTTTTTCCAATATAAATACCATTTCACTTGAATATTTTAAAAATGGAATTTGAAAATGTTCATCTTATCTATGAATTATTTTTTCAAATCCAAATATCTATTCAAAATCTTTGGCGATATTATTCTGACGAGCATATTAATGTTTTTGTGTTTCTCTTATCCTTTTTTTATCAACTTAAGCATTTGTCTTACAACTTTTATGTCTAAAAAATTATTATTTTCATATTAATTTCAAATATTTCGTTTAAGAATTACAAAAATACTTCATGATATGAAAAATTTTTCCAACCTTTAAATTATCCTTTTGTGTATTCAATGAGCTTCAGGAAAAACTTTGAAATTTTACTGAAACATCGTTTATCGATGTACGAATTTTTAGCTTTTGAAACTGTAATTTCTTAACCCACTAAACATAGAAAGTTCTATCAGAAGACTTTTCTGCATTTTCTACTTTTTAGTATTAAGTTTTGAAAAATTATTTCAACAATTTTTCAGTTTCAAAGTTTGCAAAAATATTTTAAATACATCAGTATAAAAGAGAAAATACAAAAGATTAAATAGTTTACCTAACAATTGGTTTGATTTTATTAAGCTTTTGTAGAATAATTTTTATCAATGCCACCCTAGAAAATGAAATTATCATCTTTCAAAATATTAGAACTATGTTGAAAAGGTTATTTCAATATTCATAATTTTTATAAAAACTTGATCAGTGTAAAAATAGAATTGAAAACAAAGATTTGGAAATATAAAAATCAAACGACGATGCACATCATATATTATGCCTCTGAAAAATGTTCAAAACGTGGAAAAACTCTTCAATACGAAACAATAAATAAATTATCAAAGGCGAGAAAAACGGCTATATAGTATAAAAAAGAATGTATATCACTAAGCATAGGTATGTTCTTTGTTGAAATAAAAAAAAGTAAAATATTTCATTTCATAAATTAATAGATCATTTTTATTGGAATTTACAAATTTTTTCTATTAATAATTCATACAAAATTTTTTCAAGGCTAAAAAAACAGCAAGAACAAAACCTGAAAAACAAAGCATTTTTAGTCTCGTGGGATTGGGCGATTTTAAAAGCGAAAGTTGCTATGGCAACGAAGCGATCAATGATTGGTCTGAGCCTGGAGGCGTCAGAAAAAGAAATGAATGGATTAATGGAAAGATGGTGAAATGAAAAAATGTTTTTGGTGGAAAACTATAGTTGTGATAAATAAAAAAATTTGCAAAGCTTAGAGAAAATTTGCATGAACTTTTGGAAGGAGTATTGGTTTTTTTGAAAACTTGAAAAGTTGAAAAAAAAGATTAGTAGAGTAATCAAATATGAAAATATTTCAAACAATTTTGAAACTGGAGAATTTAATATGTTTGAGAAAAATGTTGGCATCAAAAATTTCAATAAAAATTCATATTTTATGACCTATTTTGCAACTAATTTTGGAAAATATGAAAAAACTTGATTTCAAAGTTAACTACATGGCTATCTAGAAAGCGAAAAAGCAAACGAAATATATACTTTTTTTTAAAGATATTTTCAATCTTTAGAGAACTTTTCAAGTGAAGTTACGATAAATATATTGTAAAAATGAAATTAAAAAATATAAATAAGTGTTTTTGAAGTTTAAAAAAAAATTTTTTTAAACACCAAATACTTCTGAACTTTTGATCTTCAATTAAATATTCAAGCGACCTGCAAATGTTATTTTTGAAACAAACTTGTCTGTAATTATCAATCTGTCACATTTTGAAGATTCAAAAAGTACCTTCACAAAAAAAATTTCATATATAAACATTTGTCCTTTTTATCTGTTATCTAACTATGTTTAATGGTCCTTTTATGTCTACTTTTGCATATATAACCTGACTAAAATGATTAAGATAACTGAATAACAAAGCAATCTTTCCAATTGCACTTTGCACAAGTCACAATCCAAGTCAAACAAACAATCCAGTTACATTTGTTTGCCACACTAAGAGTAATTTGTGATTGCTCCAATCCACTTTGTTTCCGTCATTTCATCCCTCACTTAATTAATAGTTTCTTTAACGCTTTTTTTATCACTAATATTTAAAATTTCAATACTTAACTTTTGTTAAAAGTCATATAAAATGAAACCATTGTAGGTTTTTTATGCACAGCCACGCCCAGCATCAAAGCCATATGTCCAAGCGAGGGATGGACCACCGGCGGGAACACTGTGATCATTGTGGGCGACAATTTCTTTGATGGACTCCAAGTAGTTTTTGGCAGCATGCTGGTTTGGAGTGAAGTGAGTTGTACAATTGTTTCATAAAATAATTATATAACAGAAACTATCATTTAGTTAATTAGGTCTATTATTGTTTTTTAAATCTTTAAAACTGAAATTTGTTCAGTTTATACAACAATTTTGATGAAACAAGCAAAAAATAACTGCTAAAATTTACGACTCATCTACTAAAAATTAAAGTTTATTGATTTAGTTTTTTGATTATGGCATGTTTGTATAGCCAATTTATAAATCACACCAGCTCATCACATCACACGCTATTCGAGTTCACACACCGCCTCGTCATATCCCTGGTGTTGTCGAAGTTACACTTTCATACAAGTCCAAACAGTTTTGTAAAGGAACTCCTGGAAGATTTGTTTATACAGGTCTCTACTTTGATAACTATTATTGAGTCATGATTGAAGCTGTTGAGTTGAGGTCATTTAGTAATTTAAATTATCAAGTTTATTTCAAATTATTTAAACAAAAAGTAGTGTGATCTATTACTATTTTAGTCAGTGTCTTGTATTTTCAGCTTAAAGTAATCAATTTCAAGCTAATCTTGAAAAACTCATAGCAAGCATAGTTTAATCTTGGAATTTTTATTTCAAAGTTTCTTTGTTGATGTTTTTTAAAATTTCAAAAACAGACTTTTTATTCTAAAATTTTATTACAAACAAGTCAATAAAATTTTTCTCTTTTATAAAAGTTATAGAAAACAAAAAACTTAAAAAATTATTATAAGTTAGTTTTATAAGCTTATTCTTATCAAATATTATGAACTAGACTAAACTCCTATGATTAAAATAGTCAAAATAAATTTTTCAAAGTTAATTTATTATCTACCTTTCTCATTAATTAACCATACACTGAAACAGCCCTCACAGAACCCACCATTGACTACGGCTTCCAACGCCTCATGAAACTTGTTCCTCGACATCCCGGAGACCCAGAACGCTTGCCTAAAGTATTTAATTATTTTTCATATTCAACTAATAAAAACAGTGTAAAAACTCCATAATAGTTATTAGAAAATCTGATTTTATTTTGTATTACGCTGTGGTTTCAATATAATTATCAAGTTTAATTCAAGCTTTCTCGATGGCCATGCAAAATTTTCTAAAAACTCAATTATTTTTCTATGAAACGACTTTAACACTGAATTTGTTTTAGTTTATTATTCTTTGAAAGACGCTGATAGTAGTAATAACAATTATAGTTGTATATGTGGCAACATCTCATAATTCTCAAAGGTGTTTATTGATGTTAATGTCACTTTCTCTTTCTTTTGTTGGTGCAGTGTCACTTTTATTTTCCTATTTTAAAATATTTATTAAATATCGAGATTATTCATATAGCTTCCAAAAATTAAAAGAATGTCAAAACACTTTTCGTTATATTAAACAAAACAACAGTAATGGACATTTAAAACTTTTTTAATTAAATTAATCAATAAGAAAAAGCATGGAGGTTATCAAATAGTCATGATAGAATGAAATGTGTTCCTGCAGGAGATAGTTTTGAAGCGTGCAGCAGATTTAGCAGAGGCTCTGTACAGCATGCCTCGACACCACACAAGCCACCACAGCCACCACACAAACCACAGCCACCACTTGCTCCAACAACAATCATCAACTAGATCTCCTCCCTCTATCAATAACGCCAACAACACCGGTCTTTTATTAGGTGGGTGTTGACCAAATTTATGCAAATTTTTGAAGCTAGATTAAAATATAGTTTTTTCATTGTTCATATATAAATATTGTAATTTTTTTAAAATGAAAGAATTTGATAATAAAAAATATATATTTGAAGCTATGTTATTTTTTTAAATTCCGGAGTTTTCTATTTCGCTTAATAAATAATGCTTTAAAATTTGATTAATTCAGATCGATTTATTTTTTAACAAAGTAATAATTTTTGATAAATTTAAATTTACATAATTCTATCAATTAGTCTCAAAGAACTATCAGAAAATTCCTTGAATCATTGTAAATCCCTCAAAACAGGCGGCATATGTGGAACTATGCCAACGTTCAATCCCCCATCTAGTTCATCTTACGCTGCAGTCACCCATCTGCATAACCAAATGGTTGAGATGGGAGGTGCCAACGCCCAGTGGATTGACGATCCTCCCTGGAACACACACCGATATGCGGCATTTTCTTTCTAGCTTACAATTTGGGTGTTCAAAATCATTAAAAATATCAAGTTAAAAAATTTTATGTAAAAAATAAAATTTTTAATGAAATAAAAATTGTTGAATTACCAACTAAAAAATTGTAAATTAATTTAATGAAAAGCTAGCTCATGACCATTTGGTATTGATTCCACAAAAAGCAAAACAGATAATCAATAAATATTTTTAATTAAAAAAATCTGTTTTTGAAAGTCTTATTAACATCTTGGGTTTCGATGGGACTTTCAAATAACAACCATGTATTATAGTTCCAAGCCTGTTTTATTTGATGTTTCGTGTTTATCTGTTCATGACTATGGCCACGAAAGACCATTTGTTCTCAGAACATCAAGTGGGATGTCTAATTGGTATTTCAAAACTGAAGTTTTATACAATTCAACCATTTTTACTCAATCCCAGGTTCACGGGTTTAAGTATCTTAATAGTTTTTAAAAGTGTCAAAGTCAAATGGGTTACTTCATATGTCACATTCACGTAAGAGTCAAAATTATTCAACGTAAAACTTTGACAAAATATAGAAAAAAAATGACAAAGTTTAAAGAAATATTTTAAGAGGTCTAATCAACTTAGTGAAGCTAAAACATCAAATTCTGTTTCTTAAAAGGTTGTTATTTCGAAATGTGTCAAACGTCCAACCTTTGTACAAGACCCTATTACTTGTTATGCATTTAAATGTTTGAACTTTTAATAAAAATTTCAAAAATTGTAAATACTTTTATTTATGGTTTTTTGCTTGATTTTATATTAAAATAAGTTTTAGAAATAATCTGATATAGAATGGTTTTTGTTAATTTTGAGTGATATTCATCAAAAATAAAGATGCTTATATTTTATGGTCAACTGATTCTCATGCTTTTTTATGTTAATTCGAAATAAGATAGTTTTCGATTCATTTCATTATCACGATGCTAATTTGGACAACAACAATTCGAAAGTAATTAAGATATTTTATATTGATTATGGATTTCTATTTAATATTATTGACGGCTTACTAATGTTTTCCTAGCAGAAAATGTGAAACGATTTTTAATTTGTTCGTTTTATATTGAACTTTCTGTAAAAAGACATTTATTTTTCATGAAATCATTAAATTGAAGATGATAAATTTATTTTCAAGATTGCAATTTAAACTTTCATTCATTTAAATATGATTAATCACAGTAATCTAAATTTTTATTTTATTTAATAATTTTATTACAATAAAATATGTGAAAAATAGAAAGAATTCTCTTAGATTAAAAGAAACTCAAAATTTGGTCTCGACACACGTTACTCGTAGGATGAGCATTTTATGGATGTAAACCTTTGAAACTACCATAAAATAATTATTCATGTATAAAATCTTAATTTCATAAACCTAATAGTTTTATGTAAAAACTCATAAAACGTACAAACACAACTAAAAAAAAGATATGCGAGTAGACAAGGAAAAGAAAACACACATGCATGTAACTACACAAACGAATAAACACATGCACATACACTTGAACACATAAAAACACACAAAATTCGGATAGAACGCAAGGCATATATTAAGATAAACCTTCAGGGAGATCGGACAAAGAAAAAAATTCTGGCGGAAAATGAAAAATTACTCAGCTTTAGTTCGCCCATTGATCGACTTTCAGTAGTTTACTTGTAAAAGCGAATAAAGCTTTGGAAGGGCGATTATTGTATCAAAAACTGTTCAAAAACACAAGGAACCATTGTCAAATGTTATCGTCTAAGTTTCCTTGTTGGGGTTCAACATGCCTTTGAAGCTATTAAATAGATAATCAATTAGTTTGATTGCTGATTGATCTTTGGCATCACTCACATTCACTTGTTACTTGGTTCAATCGATATTATGAATAGAAACTTTTTTAATTTGAAAGTAAACTAGTAATCAACAAAAACCTTCATTATTTTAAATGAAGAAATAACTGTGCTCAAAAATCTTCAAACCCATCTTCAAAAATTCAAAGATTGTAACAGAATAATATTTTTTATTAAAAAAATTCAAACTCACAAAAGATCTCGTTGGTGGAACTTCTCGAATATCCATACTTTTGCTCATTACTCAAGGATCATCTTCTTACTAATAAACGACTTAAAACCACTCATTTTCAAGCTTAATATATCATATCTCAGAAAAACATTTTCAAGTTTTTTCCATTAGTATCGAAAAATATATTAAATTTTGAAATTATATAAAAATTGATATTTTATCGAATAAAGCCAATAAAAACACTCGTGCTTTCGAGTAGTTAGAAATGTTAAAAGCAACTCTGAAGTCGAGAAGAGTAGTAATTACGATATTGATATCTGGTCTTTCATATTTGCACTTTTTAAATTTAAAAATAAAATAAAAGATTGTTAAATAATATTAATACAAAAATATTTCTATCTAAAAATAAAATTTTTTGCTAATTAAACATTCCTACTTTTTTCCGCATTCAAACATTATTTTTTTCTCAAACCAGATCACCATTAATACGTCTGAGAATCATTAATATTTATTATATAATTTTAACTTATCTATTCATCCATTCTTTCGCATACCTATCCTCCCACTCATCCATCCATCGGCAATAAAGCACAGCCATGCGAGACCCAGTAATGCATCAAGCACCCAACCGCATAACACTCCGCGTTCCAAATAAATCACATAGTTAATTTTTCTCTGTATTTATAATTATTAAAAATCTTTTTTAGTAATTTTGAAAAATAATTTTTTTTCTGTTTATATTAAGAAATTTGAAAATTTTGCAATATCAAAAAACTGCTGTTAACGAATTTTGGATAATTTTTGAATGTGGAGGTTAAAAATTGAACCTATATTGTTCAATATTTAAAACTGATTCATATTCTAAATGTATAGGAAAATATTTATTGAGTGCTATTTTGCACAAAAAAATTGTTTTTAGAAATCAAATCTATATTTCAAAGCAAAATAGATACTGAATCTGAAAATTTTATGGATAAAAAGGAAACACTTTGAAACTTTGAAAAAAAACTCAATTGATAAAACGCCAAAAAATTAAAATTGGAACACAAAAAATTTTATTAATTTTTTATCAACCTTTTACAACTATTTTATTCCTTCTTTTATTTTGCGAAATTTAGTGGCATGAACTTGGCTAAAAACAATAAGGTACTAAAGAAACAACTAGTAAAGAATAAACTACTAATGCGATAACAACCTTATGCTCAAATTCCTATTCATAAAGATTCATTTCGAAATTGATTTCAAAAATTTGGAGTTTTTATTGATATTTTATTTATTTTTAAAAATTATTTGTTATATGTAAAAAGACTATTCGATATTATTTTCTTATTATAGATTTTGCTCTCATTTCATTTATTTTGATTTTGTGCTTTCATGAATGTATGACTTGTTGCAATTTATATGTCAAAAACTTTAAAATTATTGCTCTAATAAAACTCAAACGACACCACCAACCAACCCAACTCCAATCAATTTCTTTAAATTATTCACGCCTTTGTATAAACAGAAAATTTTAAATTATGTAAGCATAATTCTGACCATTTCACCTTTCCCAATCAATCTATCGCCATCTCGTCACACCCACCTGGTCTCATGTGATCTTTGAACCCACCAATCACGAATCTCTGTTTGGTCCAACAGCCTATTGTCACCTTTAAACTTTGTTGTGTGATTAAGTAATAAATTATTAACTTACAAAATGCATTCAAAGTATGAAAAATTACCTATTCAATTAAAAGATTTGACTTGTTTTTTTTTAAAGTAATTTTGAATAAATTGAACAAAATTTTTTTGGAAAAACTTGAAGGTAGTAATGTCAAGTTCGCATACAATGAAAATATTTTTTTCATGGAATAAACTTGAAAATACAAGTCAGTTTAATTTGAAAAACGATGAAGATGAAACCCAAGTTTTTCCTGTTTTGAAACAATAAAACAAAAAATTTATTGTTTATTCGAATAGAATGTGAAACTATTTTGTAACGAAAAGCATCAAATAAGAGGAATTTTTAATACATTTATTGAGAATCAAAATCTATAATTTTAGATAAGTTTAGCCTTATCATAAAACGTTAGCCAACTATTTAACTTCAAAAAAGTTTAAATTACACAAATGTTGATTGATTTCTAGATTGATCTACAATCAACTTCATTATACTACTCAAAATATCAACCATCTCTGCATTCATTAACAAAAATCAATTTTAATTATTTCTGATTGATTTTCTCTATAATTAAAACTAAAATTTTGTATATAAGAGCAGAGTTTCCGAGAAAAAAGCAGGATAATAACAAGTTTATTATTCGAATCAAGGTTCGAAAAAGCAAATTTGTTAAAATTTTATAAAATAATTCATAAATCTTCAACATAAAATTTCAAATTATATTTATTTTTTTTCAAATGATTTTGATTTTCTCAACTACTGAAAAACCTTTCATCGGCAGATGGCAGCTTTAAAAATGTATGGGCTTATGCTTATGCTGGTGGCTCTTTGTGCCTCAGCTTCCCAAGAAAAAAAACCAGAAATCGTTGGGACTCATGAATTGTGAGTTCATGCTTCATTCTTATTTTTTGGTGCTCATTGTTTTGATAAAATAGCAAAACCATAATTTTTACTCATGAAAAATGCTCTTTTCAGATCCTACTCAATCGTGACTAGCCAGAACATCGTACCAGGAAATGAATTTTTGGTTCATTTGAACTTGTTTGACGTTGTCAACAAGACTTTGTACAAAGGAACTACCCACTGTAAGAACTTTTTATTAGAAAATATAAATCTACATTCCAAGTTTTATGATGAGTGAAAACTTATTGCATTACGCCGATATAAAAAATTTTTTTTATATTTTAATTAATAAACTATAAGCCACCAACACCTTCAACAGCCAAAAAAGATGCCAAAATTGATGAAACGCAATTCTTGCCTGAAGACCGTAGCATCAACCTCAACATCACTTTGGAAGGCCTTGTGACATACTACCACAATCTCAAAATCCAAGTCGGAGACAAACCCAAAAGTGAGTCAAATCTATTAAACATTTCTGTCTAACAATACTTGATGAAGTTCAATGCATATATTAAAGCAAAAATTTTGGTCATACGAGCGTTCAACTTATTTTATTTTGAGCTTTGATTTTACATAAGAAAAAACAAATTTCACAGACTTTTCCGAAGTTTTAAGGTTCGTTGTCCCAGAAACTCAAGAATGGATTAATCGTCCATTGGAGAACAACACTCACTGGAACCCATTGAGAATGAGGTCAGTAATCATCCAAGCCAGCAACAACTTTTATTTCAACCACACCGTCCGTCTTCCCGTTGTAGAAAGAAAGGTTAGATTTGAATAAATATTTTATTGCTTAAAAATGAAAAATCTTCATTTTTTAACCCTAATAATTTATACTAAATTATGAATTTTAAAACTCAGGTTCATCCCATGATCATCACCAACAAAATGAGTTACTTGAAAGGAGATTTGAGTAAGATTTTTGAAAAATACAATGCATATCAATTCAAAATACACTTATTTTGAAAAATTAAATTTTTATTGAAATAATTATTTCATAAAAATTAATTTCACAGTCAAGATGGCTTTCTTGTGTCACTACTCTGACATGAAGCCTTTCAAGGGTGCCATGAACTTGAGCCTCGTTGTGAGTTGTTGAAATTTTTTTACAATGAGCAGTTGTTTCTGAGAAAATAAACCGTAATTAGCATCTTCTCTTGTTTCCTATTTAAAAACACATTTTTTTTCCAGAACCCTCACGGAATTGAAGAAATGAAGTTGCGTTTTCACAGATCTCCAAATGGTATCATTGTTAGAGATGTTTTGGTTCAAAAGCATTTTAGAGCCGGTCTTTATAACATCAGTCTCACTGTTAAGGTAACATTTTTTTGTGTAACTTATTTTAAAGACTGACTCAAAAATTCGCTCATTTTTTTAATGCATCATTTCGCAAACATCTTAGCCTGATAAAGTTAAACGTATCGAAACTAATAAATCTTTTTGAAAGATTTATGAATTTCAGTACTGTTCTCATGGGAAAATATTTAAAAAAAAATATTTAAAAAATTTCATTTACTGTAAGTTATTATATCAATATATTAGGGAGAAACCGTAAACAAGACTATCCTGATTTCCGATGAAGGTTAAAGTAAACTGGAAAAAAATAAAACTTGATTTTTTTTATTAAAAAATTTCTTCAACAATTTAACAGTTAAAAAGAACTTTGATGTCAAAGTTTTAGCTCCATCTCACATTGCTGTGAACGTTAAAGATGAAACCAAGGCAACTGGAATTAAATGCACTATCGAAGCTTTGTAAGAAATTTAATATGAATATATTAAATCAAAAATGCTACAACTTTGAAATAATAATTAATCTTTTCATGCTGAAAATATAATTAATTGAAACTCAAATTTTAGCTATCCAAGTGGATTGCCAGTTCAAGGAATGATGGAAACAAGAATCCTTCTCAGAAATACTACCCAAACTCCCAAATGGACTCATATCAAATTTTGCAAAGTAAGAAAAATTTTAAATTTTAATTTTTAACTTAATACTTTTATATTTTTTTCCAGCTTGAATCTGGAATTTGCAACCTGGAAACAACTTTGAAACAACTTGAAGAAACCTTGAAACTTCCCAAAACTTTCCGATGGGTTGAGGCAGTTCTTGATGTACAAATGAGAGTTTTTGAAGAAAGAGAAGAATGGCACTTGAGTGGACATCACTTCGTAACTTCATCCATTTCAGGATATAGTGGAGCATCTTCAACAATCGATTCTTCTTCCACCAAATACCCATCTTCAAGCATCCAATCAACTACCACCTATAAATCTTCTACTACTCCGAAACATGGAGAAGATTCTTCAACTATGACTTCTCAAACTGAATCATCTTCAACTATGACTTCTCAAACCGGATCATCTTCATCTATGACTTCCCAAACTGAATCATCTTCAACTATGACTTCTCAAACCGGATCATCTTCATCTATGACTTCCCAAACTGAATCATCTTCAACTATGCCTTCCCGAACCGAATCATCTTCAACTCACTCTTCTGTTACTCCATCTGGAACAAGCAACAAAGACTCTGAGCTTGTTGACTCTAGCAGAATTGTAGTTGTGAACACCACCATCATTTTTACTGATGAACCAATCATTTTGGAATTCCCTGATTTCACTCCAAGCGCTTTCAAGAGAGAACACAAATACATTGGATACGTGAGTTTTTGAATTTTTTTTAGCATTTTTTGTATTAATTTAAAAAAAATTGAATTTTTGAACGCAGGTCAACTTGAGACCTTTGGACGTGGTTTCTCAATCTTATCAATTGATGAGTTTGACCCCTGAACAACTTGTTAAATTGCAACGTGGAGAAGAATTAAACCATCTTACTGAACTTTTGAAAGTTTATCCTCAATGCCCACTTACCATTGATTACCTTGGTGTAAGAGAAGTTGAAATCAAAATTAAACAATTCTCCAAAATGCCCAAAGCTTTGCCAGAAAAATTCACTGAAAAACCAGTTAAGGAACAAACCTTGAAGCTTTCAGTCATCCCGTCCATTGTTAAACAATTCGAGTTTTTGTGTGAAAAAGAAGCTTCTAAAGTTGAAATTGAAGTATGTTAATACATTTTTTAATTCAATTCAAAAGATTATAATTTAATTCATTGGTATTTTTCTCTAAAGGCTATCTACAAAGACAAATTCACCGGTAAAACCGTTAAAATCGTCAAAGATGACATTGTTGTTTTCCAAACCGAAGCTAAGGAATTTAAATCTCTCCGTGTCGAACTTGATCAAGAAACTCCCAATATTACTGTAAGATGAATTAATATTCATGTTATTAGTAATAAAATTTGCTAAATTTTTAAGGTTGGAGAAGAATTGAAAACAAGAGTTTTATGCAACTTCCCATTTAAAAATGTCTTCTATGAAGTTTACAATGACCAAGAACTTGTTATTGCTGGACACAAAGAATGGACTAAAGAAGAAAAAATCCAAAAATTGGAAGTTAAAATCAATGGATCTGAAGCTAGGCTTCTTCCACCAGTAAGCAGACTTCTTGTATGGACCACAATTGGAAACGAAATCATCACTGATTCTCTTCTTTTTGTTGTTGAAAGAAACAATACCAACAAAGTCAGTAAAAATTTCGCTTATGACTCAAATATCTTTAATTTTTCAATTAAATTTTTTATTTAACAACAGACCAGACTTGAAGTTTCCAAAGACCTGTTGACCAAAAACAGAACCTTCACAGCTACTTTGTACGGTCGTCCCAACAGTGACGTTTTCCTCTTTTCCTCTTTTGAACCTCTTTTGCTCACACACAAATCTAGCCCATTGGTGCAAAGCATGCTTCAAAATCTTGTAAGTGAGAAAAATAGTGATTTGAAAATTGATCAAATATATTAAAATGTTTTGTTTTGCTTAAAGCTCAGTAAGAAAATGAACTTGTTGGCCAAGAAAGTGAGATACAGCTTGATGCACAGTGATCACTCGATTCACCCATTGTCCAGCTCTCTGCTTTTGCCATCTCCTTATGCTTCCAACTGCTCTAAACCCCACCCAGAACTCCCAGGATCCAGTTGCTTGTATGCTGCTCTTCTTAGAAGCTTTGATTTGACTCTTAACAACTTCACTTCTCTCCCATCTCTCACTCATGACTCGTTTAGAGTTTTCAATGTATGACATTGTTAATAATTGAAATATTTAAAATTTATTTCTAAAAGAATTTTTCAAAAATATTAATTTTTAAATTTTAAAACAGGAATCAAGGTCTCTGGTTTTCACTGATGGTAAACTCTTCAAATCACGTAAATTTACTTATTTTTTCAGAATTTTTGCAAAATTACGTCAATTTTAAACTTTGATTTTTAACTAAACAGCCTTGAAACCTCTTACTTTGAGTCAAAGAAAAGAACTCCAATTCAAGAAATCTCTTCTTAAGGACATTAAGCCTGAAGAACAACTCGAAACCTATATAAGAAACTTGAGGAATCTTCCCATGCATCATTTAGCCACCCCAGAACTCGACTATTTCAGAGTTCTTAGAATTCCGTGAGTCATTTTCAATGCTAAGCTATTTTAAAAAATTACATTAAAAATACTTTGAAATGATTTTCATAATTACTAGCTAATTTTAAATTTTGAATCTAACAGTGAATCTGGTATACTTAACTTCACTATGGAGTTGCCCGCTATGAAGAGATTGTACTCTATCCAAGCTCTCAGTGTTCACAGTGAACACGGAATTGAAATTCTTGAAAATCCTGTTCAACTTATGGTTAAGCCACCAGTTTTGACTTCTCTCAAAACTCCAAAAAACGTTGTTGAAGGAGAAGAATTTGCCATCAAAGTCAAACTTCACAACACTGAACCCAAGCCTATTGAAGTGATTATTAAATTACTAACATTTTAAATTCTGATTAACAATGTACAGAACGTTTATAAATTTTATTATATTGATGGCAGGTCGAAGTTGTTATTAGAGAACAACCTGATTTCAAAGTTGTATGCAGAAATGAGCAAGTAAAACCAGTAGCCGCAAGTCCAAACAGAATAAACGTTGGTGGTGAATATAAAACACACATTGTCAAGGTTAGCTAAAAGTATTTTTTTTTTGAAGTTTTTATGTTTAATTTTATTGAACACAGCATTTAAAAACTTCTTATTTACCCTCACACTCAGCTCCAACCCCAAGAAACTGTTGAGCACAAATTCTACATCCAAACTCTCAAAAATCCAAAAAGATGTGAACCCACTACTGTCATTGTACCAATTGCCGTTGTTTATGAAAAAACTCCTCTTGTTTCTTTCTGCAACTTTAAGATTCAGGTAAAAAAATATTTCATAATAAATAAAAATTGAAAAAACTTCAAAAACTTGAAATATTATTCGATAAATTATTCAATTTTCAGCCATTGGGAGAAACTAGAGAATTGTTGAAGGGACAGCTTGTTGATTTGACCAAAGAAAGAAGAAAATTTGAAATTGATATGGAACTTAGTGAATGGAACGTAACTAAAGAAAACTCCACAAAATCTATTAAAATTTACAGTGAGCACTCAATTATAAATAAAAGCTTCCGGTTGAGTAAATACTCATCTTCTAAATCCCCGATCGACCTTAAACAGGAGATGTGATGGCTCCAGTCCTTAACCACATGTGCTCTAACATCCACAACCTCACCATCAATGGAGAACTTGAAAGCATCAGGTTTTTGAATATTTAAAAATTCTAGGTGCATGGAATTAAAATATGAAACAACTAATCACACCAAAAATATAATTTTAGCATTGCTCTTCGTGGTGTATCTCACATTTTGAATGGAATGAGAAATGACTCCGAAATCATTGAAAACAAATGGGAAAGAATTTTCAACAGACTGAATGAATCAATTGATATCGAATCCAGTGTTGAACAGCAAAAAATTAATGTCGAGAGAATGCAATGTCTTAAAAAAATTGTCGAAAGTATGTACATATTTTTGGGAAATAATACCAAAAAAACATTTTATGGTTAATTGAAATAACTTTGAACGAATCTATAATCCATTAATCGAGTGTAATTTTTTCAATGAAGGATACCAATCTTACTTCAAAAGAAAATTCGCACCTCTCCCTGAAAGCCATGAATCTATCTGGTAAATTTTAAAATTTTTTTCTTAAAATTTTTAAAAATCTTTTGATGTGATCAAAA
Source organism: Pterobdella sp. o SKG-2022 (assembly GCA_964035795.1). Classification (NCBI taxonomy): domain Eukaryota; kingdom Metazoa; phylum Annelida; class Clitellata; order Hirudinida; family Piscicolidae; genus Pterobdella; species Pterobdella occidentalis. The sequence goes on from OZ038320.1 coordinate 12,561,625, forward strand.
CTTGAAGGATGAACTTGGTTCTTTTGGAAAACATGGTTGAATGGTGGAATGTCGCTGATGTTAACATGACTCAACCCATTAAAGCCATTGATTGGTTGATTTCCAAACAAAAGCCATCTGGCCATTTTGAAGAAAATCCTTTAACCTCAGTTTCTTTTGAAGAATTAGCTGTGAGTAATTTTTTTTGCTTTTCATCGAGTTTTTTTTTTTTATTTTTTTGTTTCTTTTGACAGCCAAACACTGAATCACAAAATGTTCCTCTCACTGCCAGAGTTATCATTGTTCTCACCAAATGCAAAGAACAACTTCCGGTGAGTAAATTATTTAGCATTCACAAAACTTTTCATTAACCAGCTAGTTATAATCTATTCAATAAATTTACAGTTTAACCAGACCATGATTGAGAAAATCAACAAATGCATCGATTTGTGTAGAAAATATATTGAAAGCAAGGTAGAAAAAGAACACTAATTTTAATGAATATTTCTTAATTTATTTTTTCAACTTTAGATCACTTTGCCTGCTTTGAACAAATGCCCATACACCATCAACATCGCTTGTCATGCTCTCATCTTGTGCAACAGCCCCAAAGTCTTCATTGCCATTGCCAGAAGAGATGCTCTTCAAGTTCAAAGAGGTTTTATGAAACCTTTCATTATTTATTTATTGATGAACAAATTTGATTTTTTTTCAAAATTAATTATTATTATTATTATTAAAATAGGACACGAAATTTTCTTCCCATACGAACAAAGACCAGTTCATGAATTGACTCACAAAAAAAGTCTTACCATCATGGCCACTGCTTGGGCTGCCATGAGCCACCTCCGCAGTGGAAACTTGAATGCTTCAAGACCACTCTGCAATTGGCTTCTGTCTCAAATGAAGAGCAATGGAAAATTTGTTTCATTTGATGTTAGTACTTAGTTAATCTACTTCATTAAACTTTTTCATTATTTTCATAAAATTTTTATTAAGGTCGTGAACATTTTTAAAAATACAGGATACCTCAGTTGCTTTGGAAGCTTTGACTCTATACTCTAACTTGATCAACAAAAAGAACAGAGTTGGTCTCAGTCACGTTGTTGTCACTATTCCCCAAGGAAACAAAAACTTGACTCTCACATTCAACTCTACTGAATGTGTCATTGACATCACCAAGATTTTGGTATGCTTATAAGATATCGACAAAAAAAAATTTTTTTTTACAAAAACTGAAACTGTTTATGCCATTTTTTTATGAAAAAATTTTTAAATTTAAATAGGGACAACAAAGAATGGAAGAAAAGAATCTTAGGGTTATTTTGGAAGGTAGAGGCCTCGTTGTTTTGCACGTAAGTTTACTTCACATTAAAAATTTACATGATGAATCATTTCTTAAAATAATGAATTTACCTAACTTTTTTTTGAATTCTTTTTTAGGAAATTGTTCAAACTAAAGAACTCAACCCTCAAAACATTGAAAAAAGTGAATCAGTGACTCTTAGAGTAACTCCTTCCAAGCAATCCGATCTTTATGATTCAGTCAAAATCTGTGTAAAGTAAGAATAAAATCATAATTTCATAGGTTGAAACAAACTTAATTTTCCAATTTTTTAAAAGAAAAAACAAGCCCACACCGAAAGAATACGTTTTCATCTCTGTGCCAATTCTCTCCGGACATGTGTTCAGCTGGGAAAGAAATGTTGAAACATTGAAAGAACTGAAAATTGAAATGCAATCTGTCGTCAATGGAACTCTCCAATTTTACACTGATGAAGTGAATTACTTGAATAATTTGTTCATAATTATTTTAAAAACTAATTTAAAAATGTGTTTATTGATATATTCTTTTTAGATCACTCATGAAAAAGAAAAATGCTTCGAATTGAAAATGGAAATCTCTCAAAGAATTGGAAACATTCAACCAAGAATGGTTAAAGCATCCACCTACTCCGAACTTGGTAATTAATATAAATTCTACAAAAAATTTCACGAGTCTGAGCTATTGAAAATTTATAATTTGAATTATAGGATACCCATCAATGGTTTCCTACTCCGAAAGCCACTCTAAACATCAAGTCGAATCCATTTGCCCAAATTGTCATTGCAGCACTAGCCTTGAACCAAAATGGTTTACTTTATTTTTTTCTGCATGGTAAAACACTATTAAATTTAATTAATCCTTTCAAGTTATCTTTGGGGATATTACTTTCCATACTGCTGAGCTAATACAGAAAGTGTCTCAAAATTTTAAATTCTGAAAATTGATACATTGAATTAAATTTAATTTAAAAATTTGAAATGTTCTTTTTGATGAATAAATGAAAAAAATTTCGCAAATCTTGTTTCATTTCTCAAAACAAAAACCCACCTACGTGTAAGCTAAATTTAGTTATTAACTTTATACGATTTGAAAAACTCATATTTGCTTTTCTTCGTGTTACACAGATTAAAACCTCACATTAACACCATTTCCCCTTCCACCACCCTCACCGTTTTTTTATCGACATCTTCATAAGTGTTGTATAGTTCGTAATGTGAATTCAATTTACGAAAAGCTTCGTGTTATTATTCAGTTAATAAAAGCGTTTTATTCAAATAGTTTTTGTTGATAGGCTTGTTTAGTTAATCATTAAAATTAATGTTTTCTCTATTTCTCATTCATACACATTAAACCATTTATCAGACTCAAAACCTTGACCCTACAAAATAACAAAGCTTGGCATTCTCTTTCCATCATAAAAGTATAATCACTACCTATAAGATAAGGCTAGTTGAAACTAACTCAAATCACCAAACCCCAAAGCAACAACAACTCAGCTTATTCCATGACTTGAAACTTCATCATCACCCATAACTTCCATAAATACCACCGATATGCTAAAAACATTATGAAAAAAACTGAATCACAGACCTAGTTTACAAAAATAAAATATTTTACACTTCGAACAACTAACTTCAAATGAATTTTGAGGTAAGTACTTCTATTTTCCTTTTGCTTTGATTTAATGGTGTGTCCCCCTCGTGAACTGCTACTTTTTCGTGGTTAGGTGGCTTGTGTGCTTCAAGGACACTGAGAGCTAAACCGGCTGGAGCTTTACTCCTTTAAGGGTCCCCATGCCAGTCAGGTCGAAGGATAGAAGCCAGACTAAATGTAGCTTCTGGTCCTCCAGGTTGGGGGTTTGGCAAAGAACTAACGACCTTGTTCTAAAAAAAAATTTTTACAGAAACAGCAACAAGAAAATTTTTTACACCTGTGTACAATAGACCCTCAAAGGCACTGGAATGAAAAGGGATATTTTGAGCACTAAAGTGAAGACCAGAATTGGTTTTTGGAATGTGAGAGCAATGTTTGAAAGAAGAAGACTAACACAGATCACTGCAGTCTTGAGAAAATACAAACTGCATATCTTAGTAGTGAGTGAAAGCAGATGGACAGGCACTAGAAAAATTAAAACATTCACAGGCGAAACAATTTTATATTCCGGCCGAGAGGATCCTACACCAAAGAAGAGTAGCCCAAAAACAAAATGGTGTCAAACAGTAAAAGCAGAGCTCAAGGAAATGAAACACACTTGGGGCACTATCACCAAGCTGGCTCAAAACAGGAATGAGTGGAAATTTTTTTTTGCTACCCTATGCGCCAATATGTGTAACAGGCACTAATAATAATAGTTTATAATCATTTTTGAAATTAACGTTGTTGGTGATGTAAAGTAAAACAACTTATAAGAACTTTGGTAGTGAAGTATAGTAGCGTTGTTAGTCAGTATGATGTTGGAAGAAAGAGGTCTTTGTTAGGTTTGACTATAAGAAGGATTTTGACAATTTTTTTATTTCTGGTGTTGCGTTTCTATTGAGAAAAATGTTGTGCAAGTTGGTGAGGTTTTAAATGGCTGTGGTTCTAAAATGTTTTAGGTGCTTGATATTGACACTAGCTGATTTTGTAATGTTTTATATTGTATTTAATAGAAATGTATTTTGGATGGTGAGTAAAGTTGTTTTGAGGGATTTTGTGTTTGTCATTGGTTTTGAATATATTGTTTTAGAAGTGAGATGTAGAAATTTGAAGACTTTGTTCAAATTTTTTGCTTTTTGTATGTAAAGAGAAAAATATTTATTGTGTGTGCAAGTTATTTCTAAGTGGATTTTGTTTTCACAATCATAAATGTTGGCCACAGGACATTTTCTTTGTTAATATAAAAACTGAACTAAAAACCTAGTCTGATATCATCAAAAAAATATTTAACTTGAAAGGAAAAAATGAGTTCTTTTGAAGGTTAAATACCGGACGAAGAAGGAGTTTTCAGCTTTGTACATTGTCTTCAAAGTAAACAAGCCAATTCTAGTCTTCATTCCAGTGTTCAAAACTTTTTTTTACAGTGTTTATCATTTCAAGTTATAAAATCTCTAAAGAATGCTCATAAAGTAGAGTAATTTTTGTCGCGGCTTCTATAACTTTATTTATTGTAGCACAAGATTGCAAGTTTTTTTCAAACCTTTAACTTGAAAAGCTAAAATCTATATTCAGTCTGGACCTGTCCGGCATAAATGACCCAAACAGGAGCAAAGCTACAGCAGGTTTAGTTCTTAGAGTCACTTAAGCACACAAGCCACACTCACACGACAAGGTAGCAGTTCACAAATGCTCAAAAAATTTAAAAAAACTGAAAGTTTTTGAAGATTTTTTATTCATAAACTTTTAACTCTGAATTTTGAAAATGTTTGGTTTTTAGAAACAGTATTAATTAGAATTTTTCTAATATTTTTCAGTGTTTCAGTTTTAGGTTTAGTTCAAAATTTATAAAAAGTATAAAAAGTTTGTTTTTGAAATTTAAAACACAAAAAATGTTGAAAAATTAGTTTGTCAATATTCTAGCAACCAAACAGGAATACAAGGGAAACAAGGTGAAAATACTACTGGCAGCTTTAGCTACACCTTAAAATTGATTTTTCATATGTCAAACTTGCATTTTTAATATTTCATTGAAATGCTCATTTTATTTAAAAATCCATTTTTATTTTCAAAAAAATATTTCAAATTAGATTCTTATGGAGAATTTATAATTTACTTTCGAATGAGTCATTGGCTTTTGTAGGTTGGCAGGTCTAAAGGGTATAAGAAACACGTTATGTATCATATAAGAAAACAAGTAATTTTAAAAAATACAATACTATCATTAATATTATTATTATTATTTTTTTATTTTATTATTATTTCATTTGTAAGGCGCACAGTTTCAAACTAGGTTTGCTGCAGAGACAATTGTATAGTCAAAGAGCTAGAGCAGAGAGATGCGGCTACAAAGATGCGTTTTCAAACCTTTGCAAAAATGTTTAAGAGAAGGCGAAAGAAGCAGGTATGCGAAAAAAAGCGCTATGAAAAAGAGTTAGGAGAGACAGGCTGATGCAGCCATAAGCCAGAGTTCGAAGACCTGTGATTCATGAGTCTGTCTGATAGAGAAGCTTGTATAAATAAGCTGGCTGATTGAAATATTGCATATTAGCGGTGAACCACGGTAACTTGAACTGGGCTCTTTTTACGACCAGCAACCAATGATCGAAGCAAGCGCGAGATGAAGAATAGTAATCGGCTTGAAAGACAGTTTTGATAGCGCGATTTTGGAAAGATTACAATTTAGAATTGAGAAATTTCAGAAGTCCACAAAAAAGAAAATAACAATAGTCGAGCCTGGAAAAAACTAAAAAGATATTTAATGCAACGGCAACGTTAAAGGGTAGGAATTTGCGTACTTTATTGATCCCTTGGAGATGAAAGTTGGATGCTTGTATAATCTGAGAGGCAGTGTGTGAAGTTGAAGCTAGGATTGAGAGTTACACCTAGTATCATCAGTTTGAACAATACGGAAAGATTAGTGTCGTCAAAGGTAACTTTGGTAAGAAAATTGGATTTGAACATATAAAGCTTAAAATAGGAGTTTTGTTATAATTTTAAAATGTAATTAAAAAGGAATAAATTATGGAAATCGTCAAACAAACGAATAAGAAAATTTTATTTTAAAGAATAGTTTTTTTTGAATTTGACTATTAGATTTTTTTTAATGGGTTGGTGAGAAACCTTCGAATGATCCATGAAATTCGCTTGATTCTTAACATAGCAGTAGCCATCTATCAAACACGTGTCTTTCTACGTTGCATTGGAATAGAAATTATATAATAAAAAATAATATTAATACTTTTTGCTGTTTGAAATTCATAATATTTTGTCAAACCTTCAAAACACAATTTGTGGAAATGCATTGAATACATCGTGAATCGAAAGCGGTGACAGTGGCATTGTTACTCAGATGGCCAGAAAAAGAAAGGTTTCGATTCACGAATTCTACTGTAATCTTAATGATTGGAGTTCCTTTGCTTTTGAGAATATTTCCTTGAATTAAATTATAAACATCTATTAACAGATAAGTATCTTTTGCTGTTAATTTTACAAAATATAATATTTGAGAAAACGAAAAGTATTTTACAATTTAAAATAGTTAATTAAACTCATAGCATGTTTCGTATCTACCTTCGTAACGAGGAATGAAGGCATTTGTGAGAACTGAATCAATGGGACATGAGAATAAAGAGCCCCTAGAAAATGCTATGGTCGAAGACTCAACAACTTTTTTTTCTTCCAGCTTTAATTTGAAATGGTTTTGAAAACAAGTTCTCATTATTACCAATTAATAATTGAAAAGATAATTTTTTAACAAATACATTTGAAAAAAATAAAATGAATTATTTTGAAAATTTTAATGCCTAACCGTGTGAACGATAATGAAACATATGACGTCAGAATGGCTGTCAGATGCCCCTGACAACTCAACCACCACTTCATGAAACCTTGAAGGACTCCTATAATCTATATAATCTTTATTTATGACACGTTTTATTTCAGGGATTGAGTTATTACTGAGATCACAATTCTGTCCAATGAAAGCTGAAAGTTGATTTAATGTGTACGTGATACAAAAGCGCAGATTTTTTTGAGGCACATTGAACTTTTAAAAAATTACGAGTTTTTTTTGAAAAACTTCTAAGCATTGATTAAAATGTTAGTATTGATTAGGTAACATGTTATTTTCATGAAAATTTATGCCAATAAACCCTTTTCAATGTTAATGATTTTAAAATATAGTTTAGTTTTGTTCATAGACCATAAAATAAACTCCTACAGACATTCAGTGCAAATACATCGTCCCAGCTTGCAAACTCCAAAAAGGCAAAATCTTTTGCAATTGTAGTTCTCAAGCTCTAGCATCTTGGAAGCTAGGTGTTCAATAGCTGTTTGTGACATAATTGTTTGAAATGAAGTTTCGAAAAAAATTTTATTCATTGAAGTTTTTCATGATTTTCACTTATGAATAATTTCAAATTGTTTTAAGCACATTGATTAAAAACGTTGTAGTTGATTTTTTTTAAGAAAACACACTCAAAACTGAATAAATGTTATATGATTTCAACTAGTTCACCTTGGTTTTCAGAAAGAAAAGGGTTGAGATTTTTATGGGGGTTTAGAATATAATTACTGCTGGAATAATTTATTTGACAGATTTTGAGCAGTTCTGGAGTACTATATGAAGTTGCTGAAACATTTCTAGACACCTGAAATTATATATGACTAGTGATTCTGTCGAACTAGATTTTATATATCAAGCAATATGGTTTCGCATATATACCTGAACATCTAAAGAACATTTTTCTAGAACAAGATATTTTTCGAGATCATATATAGAGCAATTCAAACCATGCCGAAGTGTGTTGAAATATTCTTTACATGTTTCGAGTGCAAACGTTTGATCGAATTGAAAGTCTTGTAAAAATGTCTTAGTTTCCAAATTTTTGAGAAAGTTTTCTTGGTATTTCAGATATGGTGGGTAAATATAACCACTTGGATATCCCTCATAATCCACCAGCGATCTGTAAGATTCAAAGTGTCGAAATTGTATTTCATATTTTAATAGAAACAAAAAATCAAAAACTTTAGAAAAATTAGTAAATATCAAACAGTTTTACTTAAAAAATAAAAAGTTTTAGCCCTATTTTTTTACTTATACTAAATTACCTAAATCCAGTTTCTTTAGCATTCATGATTGTGTACATAAAGTCAAACGACGGGCTCTTTGGTGCATTGTAAAAATCTTCCTGTGACGAAAATGTATTCAATGCACCTGAGCATATGTTTTTAGCATCAAAATCATCGCTTTCTTTGCGACATCTACAAAACAAATTTTCAGCTAATTTCTTTTCAGCTTTTGTTTCACCAAAGAACAAGCTTTCGTTTCCATGAACACTTGAAAAAAATTCAATAACGTTTTTGAAACTTTTCAAACATAAACTTATTTAAAATACCCTTTAGAATTTATAAGATTCGTTTGCTAGTTTATTTATAATAATGTTGATAAATAAAAATAATGTTAATTTGTAATTATGAATTTATGCTGAATAACATGAAAATAAATCAACTGAAAATTTGATAGATTATAAATTTTCAATTTTACTAACGAGTAAAGATCCAAAGAATATGTTGGAAGACGAGAATTGCTGGTTTTTTTTAAATATGAAGAATTACTGATAGGAATATCATTGTAAGGATTTCCATCATAATTACCACATAAACCTGAAATATATATTGAAAAATATTTTTGCGTGCATACCTTGGTTTGAAACAATTCAAATGATGTCATTTACCAACTTTCAAAACTGACAGAATTTTATTTTTGGCCACATAAATTCAAAAGTCAACCGTGTTGAAAAAGAATGAGCAATTAATATTTAGTCGCTTAATAAAAACCAACAGTTTACCATCGCTAGGAAGGGGTCTTAATCAATAACACAAACTTTTTATTCTCATTTTATTAATAATTTAAACATTTGAATCAGATGAATCCTTTAAAATGTGATGGCCGCAAAGAAAGAGTCTGTGAGGAATTAAAGCTAGCTGTGAAACCTGGCCTGTTAGGCTGATCTTTCACTTAGTCAATTCCGTCAATAATTAATTCTACAAGAATTTATCGTCTGTTTCAAATGCCAACAAAAGTGATCATACATGAAGAATCCGTTGTAGATAGGACTCAAATCGCTATGCAAAACTTGTCTAACAAGAAAGCTTCTAGCTCAGGTTACAATCAAGAATATGTAACCCAAATGCTGAAGCTACATCAAATTTTTAAATTTTAAAGAAACTAAATTATCTAACAGAAATTATTTGGATGATATGCAAATACTTGTGTAAAATCTATATGAACTCAAAAAGGTTTTGGATGAAATGAGGAAACTATGAATTTTAATTTCTGTTTAAACGCAAAAAAATTTGAAATATTAAAAAGATATCATCAGCTTTGAAGAAACAAACTCAAACAAGATGTCGTTACCACTCAAAAAATGGTACACGCTTATATAGGCTCTTCAAATCGAAAATGATTGAATTTTAAAAAGTTTTAATTGTTAGTTATCGTAAGTCAAACGTAACTTTATAAGTGAAATTTGCATTTATAACTAATCAGTCTGATTATTTATGATATTTTTTTGAAAAATATGATAGTGTTGTAACTTTATTATATTTTTAAATTAAACCTGATACTTTCTCAGAAAATGTTTCTTTGAGATAGATTATAACGTTGATTCCTCCTTCAAATACCTTAGTAACATATATGGCACTGGATGGTGTGTTCAACTGTATAAATAATTTTCATGATATATTTAAGAAAATTTGTAATTAAAAAATTGAAAAAAACTATCAATTTTAACATTTGAAAAAATATTTTGTTTTTTTTACTTTAAAAGCGTTGTTCAAAGGAGGTTTTATTGAATACCCAAAAGGCAAATCAGTGAACGGATGAGTCAGAAAAATTGGAATTCCATCCATGCAAGCATCAGCTATCAATATTACAAAACCTTCTCTTACGGCTACTCCACAAACAATGCTTTTATTATGTATTAGTTGAATCTGAGTTAACATTTATAGTAATTATACGTTTGTTTAACTTGGTTAAAGTACTATAAAAATGATATTTGAAATTGCTTGATATTATTTAATACTTTAAACTAGAAACACATTATTTGAACCTCTAAAGAATGGTCAAAAGTTTTAACATAGGAAAAAATGCCTTGGCTAAAAGAGTAGTAGAGCAAGTAATCGAAAGTTAAAACATTTGTATGCACAGACACTGTGCAAATCTGGTATTGACCTATTTCTTGAAGACGGTCTTTACGACTGACCTGTTTGATACGATATTGCATGAAAGAATTACAATTTTTTTCATATCATTCTTTTTTCAAGTACTGGAAAAAATTATCGAAGATTTTGACTCACAATAAATGGTTTGAAAGTGTGGTTCATAAAGTAATTCGGAGTGCTATTATGAAAATTTTTCGATGAAATTTTTCCAGAAACGGCGGTGCCAAAATTTAGTAAATTTATTTCTAACGTAGTAGTTAATTTAACATTATCTCTAAGATAGAACTTGTAGTTTGGTTGGTAAAGTGGATTAACAATTGTTGGAAGAACGTGAAGAGTTCGAAAGCATATTTTAGACTCTATAGCCAAACCAAAGCCTGTGACCAAATTATAATTCAAGTCACAATAATTGTTGGCGGAACACAAAAATGGCAAAGTTGAATAAAATTTCAAGTCAAATGAAGTTCTTTCTTTCTCTCGTAGAGTAGTCATAGTGGGATATGCCTTTGTTTTTTGAAAAAAAATTAAAATGAATTAATTATTATGGAAGTAATTACCAGAACACCAAGGTAGTAGTTGTTGTTGCTTGATACAGTGTTGGTCAAATGAGGACAAAAAGAGTAGTACGACTCTACTCGACATGACAACTTAGGAGAAACACGATTCAATAACAATGTAAAGACTTGTTAGAATAAAATAATTTCAATTTCAAAAAATTTTTAACGGTAAACTGAACTCACAATTTTTCCTAAATGGCTAGCAAATTTATTTTCAGATAATGTTGCGTTTCTAGTATTAATACCCACTTCAATGGAATAGATTGCAAGATACCCATTGATAACAAAAGTAATATTGTATTTAGCATTATTGTCCAAATTGGCCATAAAAACACAGTAGAATTGAACTTTGTTGTTGATTACATCTGGTCCTCTCAAAAGAACTTTGTTTACCCTTGGAAAAGTGCTTGAGTCTATGTAAATTGGATAAATTGTTGAGATCGATTTTTTCAAAAAAAAATGTTTAAGTGATTGAGAAATAATAGGAATAAATAATTTCAATATAAGTTTTTTTTTGCTTAAAAATTATTTTTGAAGGTTTTGTGTCGAATTTCTTAAAAAGAAGTATGGCAATCAAATTAATTTAGGTTCAAAATAATGTATACCATGAAAACATACAGAAAACTGAACTTAAATTTATATAAAATTTTGTTTAAATAGTGATGAAAAATATAACACAAAAACTTTACTTTTGCACAGATTTTCTGAAAAAACTGAAGATTTATCACACAAGAGATCTGTGTAATGAATAATTTAAAACTCAATTAAAACATCATAAAAGCCACATAAAATCAAAAAGTTTTGCAAAGTTAAAATCAGGAAACCAATTCTGAACATTAAGTATGAATTTTTTAAAGTAAAACAAAATTAATTTACCAAAAATCCTTTGATTGAAAGATATTTTAAAAAATTGAGTTTTTCGTTTCATTTATCATAGAATGTTCGACAAAAAAAAGTAATTAATTACCGTAATCAATACACTGGGTTGGGACGTTTGATGAAAAAATCTTGAAATGTCTCAAAAAGTAGTCAAACGTTCCTTGTTGATTTATCAAAGGTTTAAAATAAATTAATAGAACCTTGCTTATAGCCTGATTTTTGTAGCATCAAATAGTTAATGAATAAAAGTAAGTTAAATAAAATTTCAACTAAAACTATTTTTACATATCTTAATTTCAAAGCAGAACCCCAAATTTATCCAAATGATTAGGCTTAAAAGCGGGAATAACTTTCAAGAATATAGTTATTACATGTAAAAAAGCAACTAATGAAAAGATGATTATTGTAAAAGTATTTATCAAACAATTAAATTTTAAAAATTACTAGAATAAATAGTTAAAAATAACAAAATATTTATTGCATAGTTATATTTGGAAGACGCAGAGGTTGTGATCATTTATTAAAATCAATATTAAAGAATTGTGCATTTTTTGCTATTTGTATAGTTTCAGTATAAACCAATCAATTTCACATATAAAGTAAATTTTAATTTTGATTTATTACAAACAATAATTTCATTTCACATATCTACGAAAACCATAAAATTAATTCATTTATCTCTCTGATGCAGTTAAAAATCTTAGTGTCTATTTTGACAAAGATCTAAACATTGAAGACTCTTCTTTGGAAGGTGCCGTTGACGTCGGTTGCCTTTTGCTTTTTTCGTACAAAATTCGATCGTAACTTGCATTAAAGATTTTTAAAAAAAAAAATAAATATTCCAAGAACTTTCAAAAGATTTTAATGTCTGAGTGCAATTGAGAGTTGAAGAAAAGAAAGAAGAGTTGGAAGCTTTTAATTTTTTGGGTTTTCTTGTTTCCGCAAGAAAATTAACTGTTTTTTATTTTAAAATTTAATTTTCATAAATAATTTTTAAATATTTCAGTTAATTATTATTTTTTGGGTATTGATAAACAATAATGAACTGGAGGCTTGGGTCAATCAGAAACAGATATAGAGAAGACAATGTAGACAGAAAAAAAAGAGTATTGGAATGCAAAACTCATGAAGTCTGAAAGCAAATCATCAAAAACTTGAAAGTTCATCCATAAAATTTCAAAAAAAAGAAAAAAAATCTGCTGCTAACATCAATACTCAAAAGTATCATTCTTATTTACTAAAGAAAATTGAAAAGGCAAAGATTTCTATTCAATCATCTGAAACACCAAAGTTTTCAAAATGCACCAAAAAATGGCTTTGATGAAGTTACATTGGATGAATTATCCTACCCCATTTAGAAACTTCCAAATAAACAGTGTGAACAAGACCCAATTCCAACTTGGCTTCTCAAAAAAATATCTTCTATAGTTGCTCTATTCATATTGGGTTTTTAAGCTATCTTTTGCCACTGGAAGAGTTCCATGTCAATTAAAACATGCTTACGTCACACCGCCTATGAAGAAATTAGAGATGGACCAAGAGGCCCTTTCATCAGATCAACCAATTTCAAACTTGAGCGTACTTTAAAACTTTTTTGAACAAGTTGTTCTTCCAAGAATTTTCTCTTACCTAAATAATAATAATTTGTTATCATCTTTTCAATCAGCTTATCGTCGCTTTCATTCAACAGAAATACCTTCACTAAAAGTTTCTACTGATAATTTGGAAGCAGCTGACAACAATAGAACATTCCTCCTTGTTCTTTTTGACCTTTCGTCTGCTTTTGACTTGATAGATCATCAAATACTTATTGAAAAATTAAACGAATCATTAGGTTTGAATGACCTTACTCTTGAAAGGTTTAAAAATTACCTTTTCAACAGATCGTTCAACGTCAAATGCTCCAAAACAGAGTCAACACCAAATGTTTACTCTACTGGAGTACCCCAAGGTTTTGTTCTCGGACCGTTTTTTTTCACTTTATACACAGCTGTTTTGAAAAAAATTGCAGTTTTTTACAATTTGAGAATTCATCAATATGGGCACTCAATTATATGGGCATTGCTCATTTGATGCATCAATGGACTTGCAAGAAAAAATGTTCATGTGTATTGATAAAATTGTTTTTTGGATGAAAGCCAACCAAATGAAACTCAACAGTTAAAAAGGAAATTATTTGGTTCTCAACATGTAAAAGCATATGCAAACTGCCAACTCAACCAGTTCATGTGTTAAATGATCATATCCTTTCTTCTGCTTCACTTAAAAATCTTGGTGTCTATTTTGTCAAAAATCTAAGCATGAAGACTCATATAAACAAGTTACTGAAAATTTCATTTGCATCATTGAGGAATATAAAAAGCATTAAGAACTACCTGAACCAAAAGTCACTCAAACTACTTATAGCGACATTGATATGGAGTCACATTACCCAAGTTAAAAACCAAGAAATTCCAGTGCTTAAAAACCCACCTCATGATAAAGGCTTATAATCTTGAAACATATTTTCAGAATTTTGTTTTTTCAAGAATTCATTTTTTTTTAATAAAATCAAACTAGGGGGAAGAAAGGAGGGGTAAACGAAAGAAATAAATAGGTGTGTGGGGATTGAAAAAATTAACCGTGAAATGCTGAGAAGAATGAAGATTTACCATATTTTGAATAACTCTATATTTAACCTCATAAACTTAAGTGGTCTTTAAGACTTTGACAGTTTTATGACACTCTAATAATATTCGTTATTTGCTCATCATACTGTACATAGCTCATTGTAGTCAGAACCCCATAGTTTTACTCTATATATCTTATTGGTCTCGCGTTTTAAGTACTTGTTAATGTACGTTCAGCTTATAAAAAAATAATTATAAAATAAACTGATATGCAATATAACTATTGTAAAGTTTATATGAAGGCTGTAAGTTAAACCCCTGTATGGTTATTCATTTATTTGATTTTATAAAATTTTTTGGTCTGTACCATTATGTGTGTTTGCAAGAACCTCTAATAATAATGGGTGTATAAAAAGAAACCGTAAAAAAACAATATATTGGAAAACTACATAAAGAAATGACTTGCTTTTATTGAAATATTCCAATCATTTACCACACATAGGGACTTGTTCTGATAACACTTGTGCCATGCATGCATCCGTGAAGAGATACGGAGTGAAGATGCTTGATAAATACAAGTTTTTATATATTCAAATCATTTTTTAATAAATTTTTTTTTCATTAAAAAATCTGAACAAAATTTTCTAGTATTAATAAATAGGTGACAATATTTTATGAATTTTTAGGTCTACATAAACCTTCTAGATTATATTTACTGAGATATTCAGTTGCATATGCAACATTCAATAAAAATGAGTCAAAAATTAAGAAGTTAATTTAAAAAAAAAATAAGAGTAAGAAACTTGGAGCATTAACAAGTAAAAATGACAAGCAGATAACACGCCAAATGCAATAGGAAAACGAAAAGTTCTCAATAATTGGTTATTGGCAATATATACAACCTATACCCTAACCAAAGCATTTTTTTGAAAAATTTATTTCGATTCATCAAATTTTTTTGAGTGAATTTTATACAGCTTACTTCACAATTTGATAACATTCATTTCTCTATCATCGAACGCTATCATTTATTTTACAACAAAAATATTGATTTGAAAATGTTTCTGAGCTTATGTTGAAAAATTTTTTTATCATAAAATTGTTATTTTTTTAAGAAAATAGTCTGGATTTTAGGATATATTTTTTCAAACCTATAAACGTGCATAAAATAAGACAAATAGATTAAATATAAAATTCATTGAGATTTATCATTAAACTCACCTACAATTAGAAGAAGTGTTAATAAGAAGTTGATTTTCTAATATTAACTTGGTTCCTTGCATACTACAATTTGAAATTGCTGGACTCACTTGATCGTGGATGTTATGTATCAGGCAATGTATCAACTCAGCATATTGCGGCTCGTCTTATGGAAAAATTTATCAACATTAATGTACAAACACTGAAACAAAATTTTTATTCCAAGTGTAAATTTTTCAATTCAATTATATACACAACCCATATCAAATTTTGATAAAATTCTCAAATATAAATTAAAATAATTGTTGTGCCATATTTAAAAAAATTCATTTTCATAAATTTTTGAGTTTTTCATAAAACCTGCTGTAGAATAGCAAATTTTGTCGAGGGTCTCAAGGGTTCTGGGAATGCTCAAACGGTAGGAAAACTCGCAATGATTCACGGAATATTTGCTCAAACAAGTTTTCAATTGAACTAAATGACTGAAAAATAGTATTTTTTTTCTCAACACTTTTAAGTGGCTATTAATATTTTAGTTTTGATTATCAGCCTAATTTTTTTAATAATGCGATATTAAGTAGAAATTTAGTCTTATAAGCTGAATATTAATTAATTTTCAATTTAGTTATAATTTTATCAATCCACAAATGTTATTAGATAGTTTATGAAACGGAAGTTCTAATAAAATTTTACTGAGTGAAACGAAAACACTAACGGACACATGAGAGTCTGGTTGAAGAGATAAGATTGGAGATTAAACAAAGGATGAAACAATATCTTAGGTTGGGTGAAGAAGAAGATCTGGTAAGGGTATCGGAGAATGAGGTATTCATAAATACTGATATTGCCATAGACTTCATTGAAACAAGTGGCAAAATTGAAATCTTGCAACGCACAGGAGTCTGTGATGTGAAAAGTTCAAAATATCAAGAATTTTAGTTTAAAAATTTTATTTTAATAAATTTCATTTAATTCTTAAAAATAAAAGTAAAAGAAAACTTTAAATTTATTTTTTTTCAAAGCAATTTGAATCAGTCTTTTTTAATGTTTAATGTTATTAACCCCACACCACAATTCTTTTCATCACTGCCATCAGCACAATCCTCATTGCCATTACACCACCAAACCTCTGAAATGCACCGTCCATTGGTGCATCTCTTCCCTCCTTGAGGACAAGCTAATGAAATTTTGTTATATACTCACTAAATTTATATGAAATTTATGCAAATAATTCATTATTTTGTCTATTAAAATCCAATTCTTAAACGATAATTATAATTTTTTTTTGATTATGGCAATGGCATAAAAATAGTTTGTTAGAAATACTTTCAAAAATTTAGAATTTGTTCAAATATAAATGTTTTAAGGAAAATTTTAATTTTAACTTCAACATTAAAAAATTTATGTAACTTTGTTGTTTTTGAATTGCATTTAACTACAATATTGAACACTCACGACAATCTTTTTCATCGCTGTCATCTCCACACTCGTTTTTGCCGTTACATTTCACAATAGAAGATAAACACTTGACACTTGTGCAATTATATGACTCTGAACTGCACTCTAGTAAATGAAAATTTTAATTTAACGTAATTTTATATCTATCATGAAACGTTACCCTGAAGGTTTCCTGAAATTTTAAAATTACTAAAAATGTATTAATGGTTTTTTCCAATAATAAAAATGAATTTCTAATATGTTTGATTCATTTTTGATATTCATCTCATCATAATTACCGCAGTTTTCTTCATCACTCCCATCGCCACAGTCATCGAAAGAATTACATTTCCTGAAAGTATATCACATTTTGGTCGAACTAAATATAGATTATTGTTTTTTATAATAAAAAAAATTTGGCATCTAAAATAAACCTTCTTTTTTCGATACATCTCTTGTTTCGACATTTGAAGTGATGCTCTTCAAGACAAACTGGAATAATTTGAATTTGTTGGATTTGAACACATCTTGCAATTATTTTTTTACTTATTCGAAATAAATTTTCGAATTAATGTAAGGTTTTTGAGTTTTTCTAAAAATTGTCAAAAATTTCATAATTAATATCATAATTCACCAAAATATTATTCTGTTTCATTTTAATAAATATCTTTTAAATTTAATTAGCGCCTGAAACTTAAATAGCGGTTTTTAGTTTGAATATTCAAATAAATATAGCTCACTGCATCCAATCTCATCACTCCCATCACCACAGTCATCTCTAAAGTTGCATGTTTCTCCCACATTTATGCATTTTCTGTTAGCACACTGAAACATTTTGCCCATGAACCACCCTCTGCAAACTGTAATAAAAATAACCTTTAACTTTTTTGAAACATCCTGATGTACTTATAAGCAATGCCAACAGTTTTCAACGTCAATTTATGGGAACAATTTAGTACATTTATTAAGCAAAAAATAGCTATAATTTTCGATAAGTTTAGCTTTATCATAAAACATTAGCGAAAAAAAGAATAACCTTTATAATTTTTTTTTCTTTTAAATATTTTAAAAAATGTAACTAGAGATTCATTGAGGTTTTAAAGATTTACTGAGACATACCACATACCAGTATAAAATACAAACTATAATATATTAGTTACATGAATTTTTAAAAATTCAGATGTAAATTGAAAAAATATACTTCCAAACACCGATTTTGATATTAGTTTTATTCATAAATAAAATATTTTCAAAAGGTTGGTATTTACTTCTATAGCCAGTGATCAAAACAAAATAATGGTAGCTGAAATACGGATGAAAGAGAGTTTTCATTGAATTGAAAAAATCATTAAAAGTTATCAAAAAACTCAAAATGCTTTTTGTGACACTTAAAGCAAACTTTAATGTTAAGCGTAGTAAGTAAAGATCATTCTGGCTTCAGGAGTATTTCCACGTCAGTAGGCTATTTTTCTCAAAAGTTTCCACAATTCATTGAAAAATTGTTTATAATGTGGTATCCTTTATTCACAATGTTTTTAAAAAATATGAGCGCTCCGATTCACTATTTGAAAATACTGAAATAAACTTCAAACACTTCAAAACTATGCTGCAACGATGCCGTTTTGACGACCACACTCGAAAGTAATCAAAATAATCTCATCAAAAAAAGTATTGGTAAGTAAGTTTGAAAACCTTAAACAATTTAAAGAATGAAAAAACGAAAAATTTTGAAATTTTTATAATTGCTGATAAAAAGCTCTAATGAGAACCGAATAGCTAATTAAAAAGAATTTTATACTGCATGCATACTGAGTTAGTGGTGCTTGAGTAAGTATCCTATTATAAACCCATCTGACGTACTAAGGTAAGTTTTCACTTTTATAGAGTTTTTAATGAAATGGTTTGAAGTTCTCTAAAAAACATTAGACTTAATGTTTTAACATGAAACGTTAGTAAAAAAAAGTCCAACACTTGAAAACTTGGGCTTTATGTACATTAATTTATTTAAAGTTTAAAAGATCATAAATTAAAAATTATCTTTAGTTTAAAAAAAAACTGTTCAAGTTAAAATAATATATAACAATAAATTAGCGTACCACAATCAAGCTCATCGCTGAAATCCCCACAATGATCAACATCATCACAACGTTGGAAGATTGAGATGCAGTTATTATTTAAGCACTTGAACTTGGCTTCCTTTTGATCACAACCTAAAATTTTAAGTCATTATTCAAAGTGTATTCATAACTGGTTTTAAGGGTTTGGTCTAAAGTTTAAATTATTCACCATAACTGTGAAATTTTTATATTTTTCATAAATAATAAGGCATTGTCTTAGAAATTAATGTGAATTATTCTCAAAATTTTTAAAAAAGTAATTAGAATAAAAAAATTTTGCAAAAATATAGTTTATTTAGTGGACAAACCCATTGTACATCCTTGATTTATAAATCTAATCAAAAGTTCATATATTATAATGCTATATCATGAACATAAAATCACATAGACGTGTATAAGTAAGGTTAATATAAATTCTTCTGGAACTTTCAATATATTTTTTAACTTAGATTTAAATATCAAACATCATTTTTTTCTGTCATTAAAAAAATTTTAATTTACTATTGCGGCCCTGAGATGAATTGAAGACAAGCAATAAGGTTATCTTGACAACAAGAAGTTTTAATAACATTGTATTATACCAATTTTTTCCGAATGTTAAATCACTTCAGCCTAAAATGATTTAAAAACTGAAATCTTTATTCAGAATATTCGAGATCTAAAGAATCAACTTATTGTTTTAATCCGTAGATTACTTTAAAATCTCGCAACACTGCATTTATCCAAAAATAAATTATGCTTTCAAATCACAATTTAAACTTTTCCATAAAATCTAAAACGGTGGAGAGAAAGCTTCCATTGAGTTTATTGAAAATTCTTTATAATTCATTTTAATTATATAATAATCAAGCAGTATATTTAAATCAAAGTTTAAACTTATTAATAAATTCAATATTATGATTGAAATCAGTTTTGATAACTCAGTTTTTATAATACATTGAAAAATATAGAAATTATCACCAAATTTGAAGTCAACAATATTATATGCATTGTATTGTAACATTTGAAAAATCTTGAATAATTTCACAGCTTTACAATGAGGATCTGTAGAATTCAAGCTAAACAATTGGTGTTTAGTTCAATTTATACTTTCAACACAATGTGTTTATTTAATTGAACAATAAGGACAAAAAACAAGTTGGTGCTAACCTTACAAAAATTAAGCCTTTTCAAATAAAATGAATAGATAAAAATTTTGAAAAGAAATAATTTTTGAACAAAAGAATTTTTTAAAACTCCATTGAAACTATGTTATAAATATTTAAAAAACTTAACAAATTTTTTAAGGAAAAAGTCATTATGTTTATGAAAACCTCAAAAAAATTTGTTAATACTATATTTTTAAAAATTCTTATTTTTTTTCATTTCATCTTTTGTTCTATTTGAAAAAACTTTCATTTTTTTAAGTAAGCCTTTTAACTATTTTTCTATTATGTTTATTCGTAACAATCAAAATCAATTTTCACGTACTCATCATGCATTGATTTTAGTTATAATTGAATAACAGCATAACAGCTTCTTCTTCCAACCAACTGCTACTTTGTCGTGGTCGAAAAGCTTGCGTATTTTAGTAACTCTGAAAGTCATTTCAGCGAGAACATAAACTTTTGACGGGCTATCCAAGTCAAACAGGTCAAGGGGTAGAGGTCCGACTAAGTGCAGTATACCGGGCCTTTAGGTTAAAAGTTTGAACTAGGCTAACAACACGGCTCTTTTAAAAAAGTTTTGTTACAGAAACTGCAATAACAAACTCTGAAGACTGTTTGGTCCTAACAGAGCCTATTACGCGAGCTGGTGAAAGCCCTTAAAAAGCCAGTGCACCGGCAACTCTTTTGACGACCAAGACCAAAAACAGCATAAGGAGCTGGAAAATCAAAACATTACAGGAAACAGGCAAAAGAGCTCAAGTCTGTTGAGAAACGCAAAAATAAAATTTGAAGATTTTTGGCCTAATTGAAACAAAATGGACAGAACACAACTATTGAGCAGAGGCACCATTATCCACTCTTAACAGGATGAAAACTAACCTTCACACCCACGGAGTAGCATTACTGATGACACCCGAAGCAACACGAGCACTGCTGTTCTGGTAGCCTATGTCACCAAGGATCCTCACAGCATGCTTCAATTCAAAAGGCAGAGAAGTCACCATCATCCAGTGCTACACCCCTACCAATGTGGCAGCCATTGAAAAAAAAATAAAAGTTTTGCAAAAAAATCCTAGCAGCCATAAACAAGATATTTGAAAAAGAAACGAAAATCCTCATAGTACACATGAATGCCAAGGTAGGTGCCGATGACACAAACAGCGAACACATTATGGACAGACACGGCATACAGCGCAGAATGAGAATGGTGAACTTTTCTTAGAATTCTGCACTTTTAATGACCTGGTCATTTGAAACATCTTGTTTTTTCGTTATAAAATCCATAGAACTACGTGAATTTCCTTTGACGGCAAGACTGAGAACCAGATTGACCACATCATCACCAGTCACAAGTGAAGAATGATTTCAGAATAATGTGTGGCGCAGACGTAGCATCAGATCACATCCTGGTTGTGGCAGTACTAAAAACCAAGTTGAAAACCTACAAAGACCAGGCTGCAAAACCATTGCACAAGTACAACGTACACAACTTGAAAGTGAAATGCAAAGCAGAAAAGTTTAAGATTGAATTGAAAAACAGGTTCAGTGTGCTTTCTCAACTCTCAGATAATTCAGTAGAAGAATATTGGCACAGTCTTCGAAAGCCCTGGACAACAAGTTGCAAAAAGGTTTTGACCAAGAAAACTAGGAAGCACAAAGAATGGCTTTCAACAGACACTTGAACACTCATCACTGATAGGAAACACCTGAAAGACCAGATCATCAGCATACAAGACCAAGCTGAGAAACACAAACTACAAGCACAGTACTTGAAAACAAACCGACAGGTAAAACGAAGCGTGAAGCAAGATAAAAGAACTTACATCAAGGAAATGACTGCAGAGCTGAGAGTGCTGCAGGCCAGTAAAACATGAAGTGCCTGTATAAGATCCCCAGAACACTTTCAGGCAAAAACAGCAGTTCAAGTCGGCTTGTAAAGAACACGGACGAAAACATCATTTTTGGCGAAGAACAGCAGAGAGCACGATGGGTGGAACATTCTGAAGAAACGCTTAACTGGCCTGCACCAAGTGTCACACTTCTCATTCTGGCACCTAACAAGCTTCTTTGCATCAACACCAATCTTTCTAGCAAGACTGAGATTGTCAAAGCCATCAAGTTTCTCAAATCAAAAAAGATACCTGGTTCAGCTAAAATTCCACTTGAAGCTCTGGAGGCTGCCATTCACACCTCAACTGAAATGCTGCACCCTCTCCTATGCAAGATTTGGGAGCAGAAACGAGTGCCAAATGACTGGAAAAAAAACATCTTGTGAAGCTGCCAAAGAAAGGATACTTTCTATCTTGTAACATTTAGTGAGAAATCATGCTGTTGTCTATTCTTTCTCAGTGCGGTAAATGAAGAGGACTTCCACTGCTGTCTAGCTCGAGCGAAGTCTTGACAAAAATCATCTTGGAGTGAATTAAAGATGCCATCGACAATGTGCTGAAAGATGAACAAGCTGGCTTCAGAAAGGAGCGTTCTTGTGCCGACCAAACTGTGACTCTCAGAATCATCGTGGAACAATCCATCGAGTGGCAATCACCCCTTTACCCTCGAATGAAGCAGTCTCTACCATTGCTTTATGTTAGCTGAGTTGCGGACTTTTACCGTTGGTATTAGACCTGTTTGTTTAGGAAGGTCTTACCAGAAACATGTTTTCGATGGCAAAGCTCTGACACTAACCTGAAGAGGTCAGGTCTGGTCTTTGACTAAATTATCAGTAAAAGTTTGCATAAAAACCAGACAATTCTTTTTGAAAAATCTGTAGAAAAAAAATTCTTAACATTTTATTGATTATCAATTTAAGCTTAAAATAATCAAAATATATTGTTTTCAGTGTTTATAGAATCCTTTAATGGTGATAATTATTTTCAATGTGATTTTTTCAAACTCTTTCGTCTTATCTAACTGAATTCATAATGTAACCAAAACGCCATTTTCATTGTTACATTTGGAAAAAATATCAAGTTGAATGCTTGAATTATTCCCAGTAGCTAGCATCTGGTTCGCTAATGGCTGGCAAAGTTGAGTAGAGTTCACTGCCTCTTAATTCACAAGTGCATCTACCTTCCTGCTTTGAAAAGTCAAAAACAATTCTATAAAAATGAATGAAGAATAAAATTTTAGTTTAATTGATTTTCACTAATTAACAAATAAATTAGTAAATTATATACAAATCGAGACATTTTCAAATAATGTGTAAAAACTTAGCAACAAAATTATTCAGCTTTTATTATAATTTAAGTGGGTCATTGAAAAATTGATTGAAATTATTTGGCAGTTGAAACATATTTTTGGGTTTTGAATTCATTTTTGCACATTTTTATTTTAAAACACAAAATTAAAACAAAAAACTCAAAAATAGTTTGAAATAGTTGTCACCAAAACAAACTCACTTTTCGAAAGTTGAACCCATGGCATAATGGGATTCGGAGGCAGACTATGGAGCAAAAACTTACGGAACAAAACTTGTTGGAAACAATTTCAAGAAATAAACTTCTTACATATTTTTCGTCTAAGCTTTTGGTGAGTTTTATTGAGGTTCGTACTGCAAACAAACAAAAAACTTGTTAAGTAAAAAGTATTATAAAATATATTCAGTGTTTCATAATGAAAAAATGAAATTTAATTTCATATCTAATAAAGCATTAGGGTTTTATACCTCAAATGGGAAATTTTTCTTCAAGAAAAAAAACTATAATGCTCGATAAGTGAAACCTTACCATAAAACATTAGCATCGTACTAGCATTTTCTTTTCTCATAACCTTCTTTACAGGCTTTTCAGAGAAAAATTAAAGTTTTTAATTTTTTTGATTCCTTTGATTATGTCTCTTCAAAAAATGTTTACGAAAATATTCTTTTCAATATAGATAACGCAGATAAATTGAAAAATTTACCACAAAACTCGCATTCATCAGAGGTCGAAGACGATCTCAGAACTTGTTTAAGATGTGGGTTAAACAAAAAAGAATCAAAGAAACGTTTGTGGATTTAAGGTGACCAATGTATGGGATGGTATCATTCTACTTGTGTTGAGCTTACAAAAAACCGGTTTAAATCATTGAGTGTTTGGTTGGGTCCATGTTGCACGCCCAAAATAATAAATGATACATAACATTCTAACCTTTCTTTTTTATTTTTGCGTGTTGGTACTGTTTTGAAACGAGTGCCAAAAGCTTCACGAATTCGGCAGATAACCTCCTCACCAGTATCTTGAACAAAATTGTTGCGGAAAATAGTCTAACAGCTTGGAAGCACCTTTTTAGTTATTCTAGAAAATGCTTTTTCGACCCAAATAGAAGCGGCAAAAAGTCAAAATCATTAGCAACAATCATTAACAGACAGATAAGTGACTTTTCAGAAAATCCATTCCCTCAACCCGTTAAAACAACCATCAAAAGGTGAAGAAGAGAAGGCTGGCCAAGCAAGAGATGAACCAGGCAAAGACTCGCCAACAGAAATAGCAAGCATCTGACAGACATTGCGCTCTCAAAAGAAGTCAAAAAAGAGCTACGAGAAGACAAACGAATGTACTTCAAGACTTTCGCTGATGAAGCAGAGGAGGCGGCTAGCAAGGGCGACCACAAAACTTTGTATGCCACTACCAGAATCCTCAGTGTACGACACTGTAATCCAAACAGGCCTGTGAGAAACAAAGAAGGGAGCCTGCTTACAATTGTGAAAAACCAACTAGCAAGGTGGAAAGAACATTTTCAAGAAGTTCTAAATCAACCTGCATCAGAGCAAAGACTTCAACTGAATCCGTGCGATCCACTCGACATCAACATTGGAGAAATCACCAAAGAAATTCACAAAGCCTTCAGTAGTTTGAAAAACGGAAAAGCCGCTGGCACAGACAACATCCCAGCGGAGGCGTTGAAAAAAGGAGGAACGGGCATCATTAACCACCGGCATCAATTGCTCAATCTGATATGGGCAACAGAGTGGAGCAAAGAACTATTAGTGAAACTTCCCAAACACAGTGATCTTTCCCACTGCGGCAAATGGCGAGAAATTACACTGCTGTCTATCCCCAGCAAAGTCTTATCAAAAATCATCTTGGAGCGAATGAAAGATGCTATTGACAATGTGCTGAGAGATGAGCAAGCTGGCTTCGAAAAAGAACGTTCTTGTGCCGACCAGATTTGCGACCCTCAGAATCATAGTGGAACAATCCATCGAATGGCAGTCATCCCTCTACACGTGCTTCATTGATTTTGGGAAGGCGTTTGATAGTGTTGACAGAGAATCAATCTGGAACATACTTTTCCATTATGGTGTCCCAATAAAGTTTGTCGACATCATCAAAGCATTTTATGAAGGGTTCTCATGCCAAGTCATCCATGCCGGAAAACTGTCTGAAAGCTTTGAGATTTCTTCCGGAGTTTGACAGAGCTGCTTACTGTCTCTATATTTGTTTCTTGTCGTGCTAGACTGGGTGACAAAGAAGGCTCACGGAAGTTCTGGAAAAGGCATCCAGTGGACTCTCACGTCGAAGCTAGAAGACCTTGCGTTCGCTGACGACTTGGCTCTATTGTCGCACCGTCTGCAAGAGATGCAAGAGAAAGTGAGAAATCTTGAAACTACAGCATAAAAAGTTGGTCTCAAAATTAGCCATGAAAAGACCAAGTTACTACGCATTAATAACCAACAGGAGGGCCCAGTTACCGTTTCCGGGAAAGCAGTAATAGACGTCGATGACTTCGTGTATCTAGATAGCAAGATCAGCCAAACGGGAGGTACATACGAAAACATCAAGGCTAGGTCGAAGAAAGCTCGACAAGCATTTGCCATGCTGACCCGTATAGAGAGCGAACAGCATCTCCACCAAAACTAAACTCAGAATCTTCAACTCCAACGTGAAGTCTGTGCTTCTTTATGGGTCAGAAACTTGGAGAGCAATCAACACCAACATGACAAAGATGCAAACCTTGGTCAATGGCAGCCTTCGACAGATCCTCCGTTTGAGATGGTTCGACAAAGTGCCGAATGCCGAGCTATGGACATCCACAAATCGACAACCAATGAATGTCCAAGTCAAACGGTGAAAATGGCGATGGATCGGTCACACCCTACGAAAAGAGTCTGGAAATTTTACCAGACAGGCTCTTGAATGGAACCCGCAAGAGAAGAGAAGGAAAGGACGTCCAAAGCAGACCTGGAGGAGAAGTCTAAACTGTGAGCTGCGGAACGCTGGCTTAACATGGGAAGAGGCCAAATCCAGCGCCAGAGACAGAGGGAGATGGAAGAAAGTTGTTGAGACCCTATGCTCCCTTAGGAGTCTAAAGGAATAATAAAATTAAAAAAAAATTTGTCACTTCAATGAACCTTTTTTCTTATCAACCTTCTTTCATTAATTTTTTTTGTTATCTAAGCTTTCTTTTTACCTTTTTTTTAAAGCTTATTATCCAAAGCATTAAAAAATTTTTTTAAGCACTTTTCATTTTTTGTATAAATATATAGTTCAAGTTTTTGAGCCACCACACAAACCTCTGTTACCAAAAAACTTGAATTGCAACTTTTTTTTGCTTAAACTATTTCTTTGCACAACTTCTCCAAATTTAAAAAACTGTGATGAAGAATTATGTTTTACTTTAAAGTCACAAATTAAAATTGGAGAAACAGGATTAAAAAATTTCTTTTTCTTAACTTACTCAACTTTCATACTTATAGTTTTGAGTCACATTGATTATAGAAACATTGTGCTAATGGGATTACCTAAGTTACAAACCAAGATAAACCAGTCCATAATTAACACGATAGCCAGATCAATATAAGAAACTGAAAAGTTTGATCACATAATTTCTATCTCAACAAATATACACTGGCCAAAAATTGAAAAAAAAAATTAATACAAGATATAAGAGCATAAAAGTTCAAAAATGAAGTCCTTTTTATCTTTCATCGAAAATATCAACTGTGTCTTCATTGTCTGAAAGAAAAAGATTCAGATCATCAAACACTATAGACATATCAAGAGTGAGGTCAAATACCATTTTTGGGACCAAGATTTGAAGTTGCTGCACCATTTTCTCGGAACAATCTAGCAAACCATTTCAAATTCATAACCTCTACAACAACTTTTTCCATGTGCCTAAAACCAACCTCATGATTAACTCTTACAATCTTGAATATAATTTCAGAACACAGGTTAGGTTATTAAGATACGAAGCTTTTCGTATCTTAATAATTTCCCTTTGCATATCTTCATATGTGATATGCAAAGGGGAATGCAGTTGGGGTGAAACGTACGTGGGAAAAATGAAAGAAACGTGGAAGTGAGGTGGGCAGAACATGAAGCGGTGAAAGGGACTTCTGAACCAGCAAAACACATATCGAAGTACCCTACACATAAATTTTCGTGAAGAACCTTGATGCGAGCCTCGGAAGATTGGAGGAAAAGAAGGATAATGGAAACATTCTTAATTAAAATACAAAACCCTACTTTAAATGACCATAAAGACATAAGGAATTTATTGCTATTTAGAAATGGAGTTACATAATATGCATTGTTATTATCGTTGCTTACATATCCACTTTTATTTTCTCGGATTTACATGATAGCTCACTTTAATTTTTATTGATATTTAGAAATGGTGTTACATAATAGGTCTTATTTAATTATCGTTGCCTCTAATTTATATGATAGTTCATCTCATTCTATAGCTTTTATAATATTTCTTTGCGGCATTCATGACTTCCAAGATTAACTTTGTTTCCAATTACAGTATAAATAAGCAATGTCTCTTTATAATCTTTTCAAGGTTTTTCAATTATTCTATAATGATAGTTATAACATCTTAGCTTCTCGTGATGGTTTGTATCACTTCCTTTGCATGCAATCAATAATATTTTAGAGCTTGCTTTTCAAGTTACTTTTTCATTTTAAATCGTATATTTTTACTGTGTAGTTATTTTTTAAAAATCTTTATCAGTTCTGTTTATACCAACAGATATTGATTTTTCATATTCCCCATATTAAACGTATAATGCTAATTTTCATTTCCAACTTCCGACCAATATATGTATATTGTCCTTCAAACTTAGTTCACATAATTAAGTGTTTTTTTTTTAATTTTTATTTTTCAGAAACTATAGTTTTTTCTGAAGATGAATGTATTTCAAAATTTTCTCATTTGACGTACAAAACCAATAGGTCTTGAACAAAAAATACATACAATATTTTGGAAATATCATATCTAATAAAAACTTTTCAATATTCAATTTTATGTTGACTATAATATTTTTGAAAAAAAATTTATTTAAGATTACCTTTAGTTGTTTTTGGCAATTTACAAACAAAAGGAATTCTTTTATTGCAACTTGTATCAGCCCACCAATTTCCATTTATTACTCGTATACAACAAGTAGAAGCATCTGGGTTTATCGTATTCCAAAATGGATGACTAAGAGGAAGCTCGTCCAAGAAATAAGGTTTTTCCAGTGGGATGTACTTGTTTTTATAAGCTCCAATCCAAAATGATAATTGATAATAGCCTATCAAACTGACGTATAATAAAAATTCAATGACTCAATATTCTAAAACTTTTGAGTTTTTTTTGTTGACTATTACAATAACAAAAAGTGGTTTTCGATTAATGAACTGCCAAAACTTTTCATATATCTCAGTTCCAGAAAATTCGAATAAATCATTGTTCTTCTATGTTTTGCAAAAAAAAAATTTAAATTCAATTCAGTTTTTTTTTTATTTGCAAATCATTCGAAAGTTTTCATATTTTACACAACTTTTGTGAGATATTTTGAAAACTTACATGAAGCACAACCTGTTTAAATGGCAACTAAGAAGTTTTTATAATTTGTATTGGTTTTAACATATATACGCTCAAAAGTTGGTAATTTCAAGTATCATGAAATTTAATCTTCGATTGATTACAGGTTCATATTTTCTATGATTGACAAAAAGCTTTTCAATCTTGTCAGATTTCTTTTTGTGCTCGATGAATTTCTAAACTTTTTTTATATGGATATAATAAATAATAGTTAAACGAGTTTTCGAATGCAAAATCTAACAATTTTTTAATATTTTGGTTTGAAAAAGATGCGAAAACCTAAGAAAAACTTGGATGTGTTGGCTCAAGACCGTAAGACCTAAAAAACTGTTGTTGTTGGTTCATGTCTTTCACAAAATAACAAGGCTAAGTAGTGAAGATAACTATTTCAAAAATCTCAATTAAAAACCCAGTGTTGGAGAAGTAAAAAAAAAATAATCTTTATTTGTTTCCATTTGACAGTTTGCCGAAAGCTTGAAAACTATTACGTGAAGACGTTTTAACTTTTGTTTAAAATTTTTGGCCAGCTTCGTTACGACGGGAATAATTTCGGAAAATTTTTGTCACAGTAAAATATTTTAAAACATTTTATATAATTACACTTAGCTTTTTATAATTTTTGTGTTTATCATTAATTAAATGAAACACTCACTTAGCTTTTTGAGACAAAAACTTTCTTTCGTCTATAGAAATAACAGAAGTCAGTTGAGAGCCCATACTTCTACAAATTTGCGATGCTTCAAAATAACCTGGCTCTGTGTAGCTGAAAAAGAAATAAAAGCTTTCTCTCCATTCCACCTATAAAGAGTTTGGTAAAACATCTTAATATAAATTTTTCATTAGTTT